>MEJB01000012.1:343434-410948 GCA_001752375.1 Rhazya stricta | reverse complement strand
TGCAAATTGCAAACCAGTATTTATCACAGTATGGAAAGACTCCTTCCTGAATCCTATGATCGCGAGGCCTCCAAGATTGCAATTTATTTTTAACATCATATTTCCCTTACCCTTTTGGCGGGCTTTATTATTTTCTAAAAGGAAATCTTTTACGGACTGAAATATTATAATTTAGTAATTGTCCATTCTAATGTTTAGTTAATGAGCTAAGGGTTGAATCTTTTTAAATGCTAGGAAAACTGGGGTAAAGCCTTGAGCATGATGCTCTTTTGTCATTTTTATTTTTGGTACCTGATCTGCAGATATTGATTGGCACTTCGGGACCAAGCTTCGCACCAGGGCTTACATCATTAATCAATGGGGAAAATTCTCCAAAGGTCTACTAGCTAGAGCAATATCCAAAGCAACTTTTGTGAAGTGGCACTAACCGATGTTGGGAATGTAGAAAAGCAACAAATACCAATGTTCTGCTGATTACGGTATTGTCGATAGGCTATCGGTGACATCAGGCCTTCCGCCGGCGAAGCTGAATGAGTTTGAAACTTCCAAAAGTCCGGCCCCTCTTCTTATGATTCGAGTGGTAAATTCTTCAACCTCTCCCTTCCCCCCACCCCAAAAGAAAACAAAAAAAAGACCCTGAAATCTTGCTACTGGAGCTTGTAAAGGATGGCCTTATGCTTTAGTAAATGTTAGGAAAAGAAGAGTCACTCTCCTCTGTAACCTCCATCTTCGCAGTAGGGAGCGACTGCAAGTAAGGAATGATTGTTGGAAATCATTGACTAATGAGGTTGCCCTAACTAATTCATGAATTTGGCCGTTAGCTTGTTGGTGGTTCCCCTAGAATGTTCTCATCTACTATTTTCTTTAATTTATTGATTTCAATATATTCTCAATCAATTTAAACATATTCAGTCGTGCTATTATCTTTTATGTTAATAAATACAAACACATAAATTTTTATATTAACAAGTATAAATTTATAAGAATATTAAAATTCGAATGAAACAAATAATTTTTTTAAATAAGCAAATTCTATATAATAAATTTTTTCTTTTTCTTCAACTGCAAATGTTAGGCATATTGGAAGTCAGATGATGATTAAATATATATTTCTTCTGTAGCTTTATTATTAGCTCGCCTGTAATATTAATTTATTAGTACCATAAAGATTTTACAATATTCACCTTTTTACTTCTCTTTTCTGTTTTTTCTTAATTTACTTCTCATATAATGAAATTTCTCACGTGTGATTCCTTCAATTTGTTTTTATCCAATTAATATGAAATCTCTCATATTAATTTCTCACTATCCAACTTACACCGATTCTCTATGCTATTTTCAGGTTATTTTCACTTTTCTAAAATATTAAAAATATACTTATTTTCTATTTTGGAAAATGCTTTCACTTTTCTAAAATATTAAAAATATACTTATTTTCTATTTTGGAAAATGCATTTTGAAAAACAAGAAAAATTATTTGAGTGCTTTCAACAAAAAAAAAAAAAAAATCAAAATATAGAAAACATATTTTTTCTTAGTTCTCTAGCCCTAGCCCCTTTTTATCCTTCGATGGATTAATTTTTTGTTTATGTATGTAATTACAATAGAAACATGTATTCTTATTCCACTTGTTATTTCAATCTATTTAAGAACATCAAATTTCTGTCAAAATAGTAATTATTGAAGCATATCACTATATAAAATCTATCTTTAATACTCTCCGACTTATTGGAATGTTACTATATTAGGTTAAAACACACAAATCAAGGAGGACAATAATTTGATTTGGGATTACGGCAAAATTATATTTTTTCCTTTTATTTTARTTTGTTTAGAATTCCTCCTAATCTAATGCAAATATGATTTTACTTGAAATTCCTAATTTCATAGTTTATTTATTGTTAAAAAAAACCCTAATTATAATTTGACCTCTCCATTGATTAAAACAAAGAATAGAAGACTTGTTTTGGAAAAAGGAAGGCTGATTATGTAAAATTGAGAAACAATTAAATGACTAGCATTAGAATATAGAGATATTTTGAAATTCAAAAACCAATTATATTTTTAATAAGGTTTTGTTGAATAATAGTAAAATTGTAAAAACCAAAAAATCAATTAATCCCTTTGATACATGACTTGATACCACACATCTAGAAATTTACAAGCAAATGAAGGTGAATAATGGAAATATTATCACATTTAATAAAAGGAACCACTCCATTAAATTCATTCCTTACAATAAAAGCAAGAAATGGATTTGGAGGATAATAGATATAATAAGGCCAGTATCAGACACTCAATGCGCCAGGTCTGGCGAGCTGATATTCTTTCCACACTGTTTCAAACTATCTATAGCTTACCTCTCATGGACATCAAACCCTAAAAGCCCCTTTTTCCATCTTCGTTTACTGTTCAAAGTAATAATTCTATCTCTGCTTCGTTTCCAGGTTGCTTCCGAGCTATAGATATGTCTCAAAGAGCTCATTCACTTTGGCTACTATCTTCCTCAGTCGAACAACCACTCTGCTAAATCACTTCACTGAATAAAATAAGGCATATCCAAAGGCGATTACAGTGGATCCAAGACATGGGAAGAGAGCCCTTTCATCCCATGAATCGGAGGAAAAAAAGGAACAACAACAAGAGCAACAGCAACAACTTCTGTTTCCTTTCTATTCAGCTCGATCCCAACACGACATGACCGCCATGGTTTCTGCTCTTTCTCAGGTCATAGGTAGCACAAACAATAATCAGGTGTCCGAGCTGGGGACTTCTTTAGCTCTACATAAATCAAGTGCAGCAGTAGAAAGCCAATCCCAAGCTGTTCAAGAACAAGGTAAAAGAAGAAATCTCAGACATATTTGCGATGTTCATTTGTCAAGCTATTGAATCAGATATCCCTTTATAGATTGAGACATTAATTAGAACGTAGAGTATTGATTTTTCTTTTATGTGGCTATCGTTTGATGTATGTGTGAAGGGAACCAAAGAAGAAGACACTATAGAGGTGTGAGGCAGAGACCCTGGGGCAAATGGGCTGCGGAAATACGAGATCCAAAGAAGGCAGCAAGAGTATGGCTAGGAACTTTCGATACAGCTGAAGCAGCTGCACTTGCTTATGATGAAGCAGCTCTTAGATTCAAAGGGAACAAAGCTAAACTTAATTTCCCCGAAAGAGTACAAGGGAAAACTGAGTATGGTTACTTAACTACTCGTCCAGATTTGCGTACTGTATCTGATCATCTTCCACATTCAAACCTTCCTTCTCAGTCTATCTCTCAAGACCATTGTTATTATCCTAAGGTTCTTCGCCGTGGGGAAGATAATTTGCATGATCAAGTCTCTAGAGGAACATTTGTTTCACAATCTTCTTTGGATTTTCCAAGTGTAGCTGATCATCATCAAGTTCTACATTCAAACGTTCCTTCTCATCAAGATTATCARGATTATCCTAATGTATTTCACTACCCACAGCTTCTTCACGGGGGAGAAAATAATCTGCACGATCAAGTCTCTAGAGGAGCATCTGTTTCGCGGTCTTCTTCATCAAGTTTTTCTAGTCCGGCCTCATCCCAACAACAAGAAGAACAGTTCCAAAACTTTTCGTACCCATATAATATTGGGACGAGTTCGAGTACTTCGAATCCTTCTGAAAGCTGGGAAGAATTCGATAACAATTACGGAGGAAGATAGTTTTCTCTAAGTTTAATGATCAAGAAGGAGATGACCTTGAGAATAAATTAACTCATACTGGTTATGTAAGTTGTCTCTTTTGAGCTCAAGCTTGGTTTTTCCTGTGTTGTCTTTTACCTATTCCAACAAAGTGTGTTTGAAACTTACCTCTTTAATAATCAACCGATATATCAAGAAAGCTTGCATATTTTACATAATTAGGGTTCTCTTCTCTCATGGTACCATATGTTTAATGAGCTGAAAGAGATAGAAAATTTTACATCCCAAAAAAGATTAAAGCAAATGAATTGGAGGATCAGTTGGCATGAAACCATTCGAGACATCTTAATGAGACGGCCGGCAGTTGGACAGTAACTACTACTACTATTCTGCCTAACTTTTATGAAGATTAATGAAGATTTGAAATCCTTTACTTGATATGGTGAAACAACACTGATAATTAAGTTAATACTTCTTGACTAAACCAATAAATTACTGTGTTAAGTTGCTAAATACAACTACTGCTTTTCTAGCCCTTGATAGATATATATAGTTCATGGCTTTGTATTGATGATTTCTATAGAGTGATTAAGTAGTAAATTATGGACACGTCTATAGATCATTTTCCCACTCTAGTTAGGATAGTATAGTTATTAATCAATTGGATCCTCAATGTTAAGCATATCTACATTTTTTCAACCACCTCGGATAGCTAGCTCTTCTATATTACATCCTCTTTTGGCTTTATCAAATCTTGTAAACCCATTTTACCAATATGCCTTGCTTCTCTCAAAAGGACTAATTTAATTCAGAATTTGCTACTAATTAATCAAGATTAATTACTGGTTCCTTTAATGTTGACAAATAGCAAAAATGAATGTTTATATAGTAACCTTATATAAATGCTTACAAATATGTCGGTAATGAGTTGCAAAAGTTTACGACATTTTGAAAAGACATATATTTGTACTTAATATAAGGTTTTTACATTAAGAGGATGCTTGAGACCTTCATCTATATATTACATTCTTTTTTTCATTAATTATGGGAGGGAGGAAATTTTCTTAAACAAATGAAAATCACTCGTTTATTGAATATAACAAACAATCATTTATGATATTATAGGAATTGTCATCTTTTAGCTTAGATAAGGAGTGAATCATGCACTTCATCTCATCTATAGAGCAATGATTTCTTATCTTTTAGAACATTTATTTAGATTTCTGATCGTAAGGATGGGATTGCCATATAATATACCATGATTTGTTTCTTAAGTTTTTATTTTATCCTTAAAGTAAAGAAAATAATTCAGTAGAATCATTTCTTATCTTCATCTATCCGTTTGACATCTTTTCTTTTTGGGAAAACAAAGTTTTATAAATATAAAAAGAAAAAATCTATTAAACCAAAAGTAAGTGAACTCAAGGAACATCTCTGAGAGTGGGACGTTGTACTTTGTCTATATAGAAGAAGCTGATCATCTTTCAAGTTTCAAGTAGCTTGTCAATGAAATATATATCACGTTTACCTGTTTTCTTCCTTCAATATCTTTGATTTTTTTTCTCATTCTCCTTTAACATGTCGAAAAATGTAAAAGGAGAATTGTATTCATGAACTATGGATTGTACAGAAGTAAGAGAAGGAAACATATATAGAAGAGTCAACTATTTAGCAAATCATATACACATTTGCTCCTCGAGACAAGATGATGATGATATGAGAGAGAGAGAAGAAAAGAATTTATACTTCACCTAGAAGCTGCTTTAGATGCTCTTTCTACAAGTTCCAAGGTTTGAAAGATTGAGCTTCTAATGCCTCCCTTTCCGCAAGTTTGAAATCTGAGTTTCCAAAGCTTCGAATGGTCACCTCAGCAAGTATTACTTTTAGTGAACAGAATATACCAGTAAGAGTGAGCATGCAGCAAAAGATAGCATGCCATACCCTATATATGGATCATAGATATATCTGTGTACACAKCCTTAAATGTGAAAGTCCAGAAGATTGAAGCAAAGTTGAGTAGTTCCAGTCATGGAATTCGGCTGTTGACGAACACAAAGTGGAAGCCAAATCGTTGATTCAATCACTGAGCATTGCTTTGTCCTTTTCTTTTTTCAATTACCTTTTCCGGGTCAGGACGAATAGGCATATATGTTTTAGTTGTATGGAGAGAGTTTATTATGAGATGTGAAAAGTGCTGCGAAAATGAATGAGAAAGAAGGGATTTTGATACAGTCTTCCTTTCGTCGGGAACCTTAATTAACAATATCAATTTCATCTCGCTCACACGGCCGCCCACCTTCAACCTCAATCATTCGAAAGGGACACACTAAATGGAGCTGAATGACACTATTTGGAAACTTCAATCGACTTCCACTTCATCTCTACGCTATCCTTTTTTCCTTTTTGGGTCTTATTCTTGCTTTCTATTATATCAAAGATAATATTCTATTCTCATTTTTCTAGTATTTAGGGATCAAATTTGCATTTTTATGAATCATAAGTCAGTTATTAAATATAGCAAGATTAGTTTTACAATTATTTGTAAATATCCATAAACTTTCTTTAGTTTTTAAATTTATTTATAACAATTATCTAATTACAAGTTTTTATTTTTAACTTGTCACCGTTCTTTAAGGTGAAACTTGAAGGATCTACTAACGTGTTTTATACGTAAAGGGCAAAATTGACAAAACTGAATGGGGAAATGCTTTTGAAATGACAAAATCGACCTTGAAAAACGTTGGTGCTCTCTAAGTATAAGGCACTTGAGCGAATCCTCGGATCTTTTGAATTAATTCCATCGTCAGGAGTTGTGACAGAACAGAAATAAAGATTCATGATTAGATAAAAGATATAAATAAGTAAAAAGAAATAAAAATTTTGGAGATATTAACATAAATTCATAATTAAATTATGGATATAAATAAATAAAAATACATTCGTTATTATTTATAGAGTCATAATTAATTGAGAAATATAAATAAGTGAAAAAATTTAATGATATTTATAGTTGGGATATATAAAAAATTAATTATCTTGTATTAATAATCCATTGATAATATTTGACTTTTAACTGTATTATTCTTTTTTTTTTTCCGAATTTCAACCTGATCTTTGAGACCTAAAGTTCTTATCGATATTGAAAATGACATAAATAATGATGTACAATCAAATATGACTTTTTTATACAATAGATATCTTTTTTTTTTTTTTTTCCCCTCTCTAGGCAACATCTTAACTCTCACTAGCACTGAGAAACTTGGATATCTTTTAAGTTTTTTTTTTCCTTTTTGATGTACGAGGGGACAATTATCAAATGGTAAAAATGATGTAAAAACAGAAAGATTTGAATATTTTATATGGGAATGTGTTTTGGACCGACTTAGGTCCAGAATTCTATAGATCAATGGTGGGACGACTCCATCCATTAAAAGATACACTCTATAGTYATTTACATCTAAGCAAATATATATATAATTTCACTAATGATGCTTACAATTGTCATACAATTAAGAAAAAGTGATATTAAAAGAGTCTAAAATAAATATATATCGTCTTCTAATTAATGAATAAAAATATATAATAAAGGATGTATTAAAAAAATCGCTATTCTAAAATTACTCCATATAATATTACTTTTGGTGTATGATGCTTTAGAATTAAACTTTGTATGATTATTCGATGCACAGCTTATATGAACCCTTGAATTCTTTCTCCATTTGATTTAGGGAATCATCAATATTTACCAATTAAAGAGACTTTCTAATTAGAAAGAATGTTTAGAGAAGGAAAATTGACACATGAAGAATTGAACAAATAAAAATAACAACCTCCTTCGAGTATAATATTATATAAAATCTTATTATTGATCTAAGCACTTTACAAAGTAGTAGTGCTCGTGACGGTGGTCGTTCATTTCTAATAGGATTTCAGCAATTCGGCGCCCCCCATAGCCGACTTCTTATTAATGATGTCGGGAAAATAACGTCAAAATTTCCGGCGAGTGATGTCAACCCCATGAGATAGCGACTACTGCAGCTTTGACAACTTTATTCATTCATTCTGACAGAACAGTCTTCCCATCCGGAGTAATCAAATTTGAGGTATCCAAACCAACAAATGAACAGTTGAAACCTCCTTAACCTCCCCACAAGACCTTCTAATACATAATCCCCACCACCCAAATCATAGTCTATAATCAATCCTACTAGCTTTATATTTTAGTACGAGGTAGTATTGTTAGATTCTAATAATGAAATCAACTTGAACATAAAACACTAATTACAACTCAGCTCAGAAATCTCCATACAGCAAGACCAAGCTTAACTCGCTTCCTCCATTTTTGGTTTGTGAGTAGCTTCCAAACATTCTTTAGCTCTGTGAACCTTTGATTGAAGGTAGAAGCTTCCGCTTTTTGCATTGCTCTCAAACAAGTTGTCATATCTCTGCATTTAAAAGGAGGTAAGTGGAAGGAACATTAACTTACAAAATCCCACGGTTGATTGTTCTACTGAATATCGAGGAACATCAAGACTATTAACAACCTGCACTATCTCTTCCCATGATGCGTGCTCTGGCACTCCCAGAATTTGTTTTGCCTCTGCTTCAGTCATGGTTTTACTTGCTCTTTTGATACTCTGAGCTGCTTCTTGAGCAACACCATTCTTTGACGCATCTATGGTTAGTAAAGCCCAAATCACCAATGAGATATCTAGGAAAAATTGCTAAAGGATGCAACTAACAGAGCATAAATGCTAGATCTTCCTAAAACTTGCCCTTTGTGCATCTCAAATTAATGACTAATAGAATTCCTTATTATATGCTAAGTCTTCTGATCACAGCTAGCTTTTCTATGTACAACAACATATGCGGTATATCCACATTCACCCTAACTTTGCTATGACGTTCAGTACTTTCCAAATGGTTCCACTGTCAACACCATTTTGTAAGCAGTAAGTAAACAAAAATAAATCAATCAAGCAAAGCTTACTTGCAATGGCTTGACGATATGCTTGAACAAAAGCACGTGCCACTACCCCTGATCCCATTATAATTATATTTGCAAGAATTTTTGCTGCCTGCAAGATGAAGTCAAAGTAAGATTAACTAAAATTTTTCTACCACCAAAAAAAAAAAAAAAAAAAAAAAAAAACTCTAGTAAAAGATCAAGTACAAGATACAAGGAATGCTAGAAAAAAGTATCAGCTGCATTTCTCCTCCATAATCCATGAGTGCCATGTCTGAAGAAATCCCCCAGATGTCACCACCCAAAATTGGAAAAAGGAAAATCACTCTAACCTCAAATAACTCTATCACGTTCTACTCATACCACCCAAAAATAGCAGAACAAGTAAGTTGCCTTTTCCCTTCCTCTAATAGGAACAAAATCCTTGCCTTTCTTTAAATTAGCACAATCAATTAAAATAAGGTTTTGAAGGTTCCCAGTACCAGTATAATCAGTATGAAAGGCATGTCCCATTCTATTTACATGCTCTTGTTCCTGATGCAGACAAGTATATTACAGAGCAGTTGAGGAAGAGAACAGAATGCAAGAATAAATCCAAAAAAACCGTGGGTAACAAATAGGAGAAGAATGCGGTTCATATATCCAAAGAACAAATTATGCTTCCAAAAGAGGTGAAACATTCATGTTCTAGAAATGCCCATTGAACACAAGCCATTATAATGGGAAAAACAGCTGCAAAGATAGTATGCAGCCTAATAGAATATATAACAACCACCTTTACTACCCCTGAACCTATAGCCAGAAGATATCTCATGGAACATGCAAGTGTGCAACTTCGTAATAAATTCATAAAGTAGTTAGAAATACATACCATCTCTTAAGTGCCTTCCAAAAAAAATCCCAATATGCAAAACCTTCGAACAAGAATTCAACTTCAGAAGCAAAGAACCTATAATGAACTGAAATCTATCAGTTATAGTTCTAAGCTAACAGAAACATACCTTAAAGCAATTCACTGTAAAATGCAAGAATATTCAACTAAGCGAGAACCAGATGCTATATACCTAAGAGAAAAATAACAACAATGGCAACTATCTAAGGTCTATCACAGAGAATTAAAAACAAAAAGAGAGAACAAAAAATAAAAAATAAATAACCAACATTTGAGCTAGTTCCTAAACTAACAGATGCTGAAACTTGAAAGCTAATAAATAAAAGCCATAAATTTCTTGATATGCACTTGGTGGAAATATCGTTCAATGATACTACATAAAGATGCAAGCCAAATGCGTACCATGAATACCAGAATCCTCATATCCACCAGAAATTTTTTGAAACTGATTGTGGACGGATTTTATTTGCTAGAAGGTAATATATTTGTTCAGCTTCTTGGCCAAAAGGACTACAGATTTGGTTAATGTATTTGATACATATGAGAAAGTTAAGTTTAATCGGGCTTGAGATAGGAATATACAAATGGTTGAAAAACTAAAAAGAACTACGCCAAATGAATTTACAATAGTGAAAATAGTTCACATTTCTAATACATTTCTAGTCTAGAGAAAAGAAGATTCAGAACCACTGCTGAACAACGGTGTTGCTGGGGTGCCTTAGAGGTGGTGCACTAGAGACAAGCGAGGGATTTTGCTATGCAACATAGAAAAATAATGTCGCAATTCCCTTTTGCGATAAAAGTTCTAAATTTTCCAGGATATTTTTCCTTATCCGAAATGAGTTGCATAAGGTGTTTGGAAAGGATATGCCAGATAGAGGATTGACATATTGAAACAATACTCTAAGATTTCTCTAGACAGTTCGAAAAGAATAGATTTTTTGCAGAAAGATTGAGATCAGATGGCAATGTGTAGGTATCCTCTCTCTTTCCTTGGCTGTGAACTGACCATACCCCACGACACAGGTAAACAAGCTACAGTAGAGTATAATACAGAATCTTTCACAGGAGCTATTTGCCTTTTGAGGCAATATCTTTATATATTATTCTTCCCCTAAGGCCTTTTCAACTCATTCAAATAGCGTTCTAGCAGAGACCGTTGAAACTCGTGTYTTAATGCCTACAGAGAGTCTGCTGACTAGAAGATGTGTGCGATTTCTGAAAGAGTGGAAACGAAGGCCTTAATGATTAGCAATTGCAACATAAAAGAATAATGTCCCAATTCCCTTTCACGATATAAGTTTAATTTTTTCCAAGTATTTTTGGGTACCCAAAGAGAGTTGCATAAAATGTTTCGAAAGAATATGCCAGATAGATGATTGGCATATTGAAACAATACTTTAAGATAGCTCTAGACAGTTTGAAAAGAACAGATTTTTGACCTGTCAACCATCTTAAAATGTTCAAGAAATTATTAGGAGGAAAGAGTAAGCCAAGGAACTGCATCTGCAATTAGCAGGTTCCATTTCTCGACTCAGATCAAATCGAGGACTTGATCCTCATGGTAAGCATCAAGTTTCACAATAAATGCAATGAAATTTATAGTAGAAAAATAGCACGTAATATAACTAGAGCAAACCTCAGTATCCGAGCCAGCCTTTCGTTTCTTATTGAGGGAAATGTTTTTGGGATAATTTTGGGGTAGAATTGTTAATCTTATTTCTTTTTTAAATGAGAAATTATTTTGTTCGGAGTGATTCCAGTATGCCATGATATTGTGCTTTCTGAGACCTAATCGAATTCACACACATTGTGCTTTCTTGAAATGATTTTAGTTGATTCGCTAGATTTATACAAATTGTAAGCAACAATGGCCATTCCTCTTTGAACAGCGGTATAAAACTGTACTAACTAATGACTTAAACAACATGAAGGTGTTTGGTTAATGCCAAAAGTGGGTCACTGGTAAGGTGAGGGCATTGAAGAAGAGGTCTGAATCTCTTTGATAAAGCAAATGATAGTAGTAGCATTCAAAACCTACCTTTTGAGTAGGTTAGCAGCATCAGCTAAGCATATGTAGACTTTCTAATACAGTGTAACGTAATTCAGATAAAGTCATCCACACAAAGAAAATTTAAGTAGATATAGAAAATTTGGCTGGGGCTCTAGGCAATGGAGTGCTTGATTGGCTAGGCACTTGGTAGTCCCATGTATACAATTGTTAGAACACGTTATCATTTTTCTTTGTTGGATTCTTGCAAGACCTGCCTTTCTCAATCTTTCTCATTGTCATCTTTTCAGAGCTTTTCTTGCCTTTCATACATCTTTTGCAATAGAGCAAAAAAAACACAACAGAAATGTGCAGATCTTTTGGTGTTTTAATGGTTTCTTAAAGAGCTGAGGGAATATACTGATTATGCTTTTGCAGAGATTTTCAAACAGAGATCTCCGTCAAGTGAATTATCCATTGGTGGCATTTGTTTCAAAAGGAATTCTATATTCAGCCAGTAATAATGTTGTAACGAATTTGAAATAGCTTAATCAGCCACTCTCTTTCTCTCTTCTCTTTCCCAATCAACCACATATAACTGGAAGAAATACTTTCAGAAAAACATAACAATCCATCTTTTAAAAATAAAAAAATTAAAATTTCCAATATTCATTATAAAAAGTTGCTACATGTAATTAACAACCAACCGAAAAGGTGTAAAAATACAAAAAAAAAAAAAAAAGAAATTCAACACATCAAACAGCAAAAAGATGCATCCATAGACCGTACCAATAATGGGTCATCAATTCCTGCATGAAGATTCAAACATCTAGTACATCCTCAACCCAAAATGGGGTTCCGTAATGGCTGCCTCAAAACAAAATAAATGCAGCTTACAACAAAATCTATCTCAATGACAAGTTTTTACTTGTAATTTCTTAAAGAATTTTACTGATTTGTTCCTTATGTTTCTCATATGCACCAGCATGGGTTTCTGATAAAATGCAACACAAAGAAACACAGACGGGGAAAAAAAAAAAAAAAAAAAGTGGCGATATGACCCAATCCAAATCTAACCACCCACAAACACCGTGAACAAAATTCATGAAACGTCTCACGTACTATCCTTTCTACATTGCTCTTATAACTTTAAAAAGGTTATCACAAAGAGGGGAAAAAAGAAGCACACACAAAAACAACCTTATACTATTTCCGAGAATAACTTATATCGGCTGACGCTAATAACTGAAAGCCACAAATTATTTACATTACACGATACTACCTGAGGATGCGAATTTCTATCTCCCGTAACCCAGATAACCAAAAAACGAATTTATTTTGTATATCTGTCAAAAATATATAGTTCCCCAATAAATGATTTGATTTTCTTCAACAACTTAATAATTTATATAAAAAGAAAAAAAGAAACGAAAAAAGGAGAAAGGGAGCTAAAAAGAGAAAGAATGAAAACCAGAAAATTTTCACTTACAGCGATTATATCCTCTGCGGCCTCWAGGGCGGACGAGAGAGCTTTGGTAGTATCTTTCTTCGGGTGTGATTGCTTGTCGCAAAAGCCGGTGGCGAAGCCACGACGTAAGGTGGTGGTTGTAAGGCTTCAGAATTACCTCGAATATGAAAGTATTTATGTTGGAGAAAACTCGTCATTAAGAGAGATAACCTCCAATAGGCATGGCAAGCATGAGCCAAATCACCACAATTTTCTTTGATCTCTAAGTAGTCAAAGTTTAGGCCCATCAACATTATTTTTTATAAGAAACTAATGCACCTCTAAAACTGTATATTTGTGACTGTTTAAAATTTCATATTTGTTAAATGCAAAATATTATTTTAGACATATTTGTAAAAATATTCTACACGAGTAAGAAAATTCTCTCACCCTTAATTATTTCTCTCTCTCCTCTCTACTAAATTTTCTAAAATCTCTCTAAAAATCCTCCATTTTTCTCTTTAAAATTGTAAATTTATGCTTAAATCAAAGCAGACTTGACAAAAAAATATTACTTTATTATTCTTATGATGTTATTGTTTTATTTTTTTTAAGAAAGATAAAATTTTGATTGCAAACTGAACTGGCTCTGTTCGAGCCTTGTGGAGCCGCACCAGCAACTCCCCTACAGCTGAACAAGAACTGCTCGGTGGTTGCGTTGAAAATTCAATGCAGCTACGAAGCTGGTTTTGCGGAGTTGCAGCGAAATGGCTGATGCAGCTCCGTTGTGGCTTGAATGGAGCTTGCTCGGTCGGCTCCCTGCGGCTCGCGCAAAGCTTGTTATTATTATTTTTTTTTGAAATCATTTTTCGATTATATTTTTTTTTTATATTGCATTATTTATGATTTATTTTTTTCTATTATTATGCTTTAGTTTGATTTTGTCTTATTATATTTTAATTTGTTTTTTTGTTAATAACCTTTGCTTCTCTACTCCTGATAATCAATTTGAAAATTTCAGAAACTAATAATAGTGTTTAGAAATAAATTTGGATCTCGTAGGAGGACTATATATTAAATTTATAGTAAGGTTTACAAGTGCATTGAATAAATATCCTTTAATATTTGTAATCTAGCCTTTAAGCTTTTAATAATTATACGTTAATCTGAAATTTTTGTAAATTAATTATAATGTTTAAAAATAAACACTAATTTATTGTATGACTACAAGTACGTTTAATGCATATCTTTTAGTATTTGTACTTTAATTTCTAAACTTTTAGGAATTGCATATTAGCTCAAAAAATTTGTAAATTAGTAATTTTGTCTAGAAATATATATGAATTTATTGTAAGATTATAAGTATGTTCAATATATAATTTTTAGTATTTACACTTTAGCCTTCAAACCTTTAGTAATTGCATGTTAGCCTGAAAAATTTCATAAACCAATAATAGTGTCTAGAAGTAAATATAAATTTATTTTAGGATAGCAAGTACAATTAATACATAATTTTTAATTTTTTGCACTTTAGTTCCTAAATTTTTATTAGTCCTTGAATTTTTAATAATTGCACGTTAGCCCGATGAATTTCTTAAAGTAATAATAGTGTCAAAATATGTATTTAGATTTCATAGGAATGATTATGGTATTTAATCTTCTTGGGTAACTGTGCAACTTACAAAAGTCTAGAATTTGCAATATAATCATTGGTTTTTTATTAATTGCTATAATGCTAATATAAGCGTCTAGAAATACTTTTAGATTTTGTAATATTAGATAGAATAAATGTGTTTAACAATGTAATATAGATGGGTGATAAAGATAAGGCGCCAACGAATTTGGTTGAATATTGTGGACATCTTAGAGATAGGTCGATTACGGCCTCAACTTGTTCTCGCCCCCCTCCCCTCCCCCCTCGCTCCAAATTCCAGAGGAGGCACATATACCACAGGATGAGGAGTATCCCTGGCAGTCAGTGAGCATCTCTCGAGTTCTAGTTGTTATTAATACAAACCCTTCTCTAGTCTACACACGGATCCAAGATCCCCAAGAGATGTTCCCTGAGCCATCCACATCATCTGAGGATTTAGGAGAATCATGATATACCCGTGGATTTAGACATACTGACCATTCATCGAGTAGTCACAGCAGACGTGGACCGTTTTCTGGGATGAGGCCGAGGTACTGACTAGAGCAGTAGTCAAGCTCGCGAGATAGATGGGTAGTTAACAGATCCCATTCTTGGAGGGCCAGTAGATACTAGTATTTTGACCAATTTTACATGTCATGTCACACATGCCATATGGTAAGGATAGATATGCATTTCATTTTCTTTGGAATACTTCAATTTTTTTTTTTGGGTACTTTTTTAGGAATGTACATTCTTTTTAGTATTATACAAATAGGAATGAGCCGCACTTAAATGTCACACTAGCACAATCTTGCATCTGTGCAACTCATAGACAACTCTATGCTAACGATGCTCATTCATTCCATGTTCACACACTGAACATGTCTCCACTGTTTGCACTTATTGAGAGATGGCATCCAGAAACTAATAGTTTCTTAATAAGTATTATAAGTAGTGCAGTTTTTTATGTGTCATTTGACCCAATTATATGTCCAAACACTATATTTCATGAATTTCTTTGTTCAAATTTTCACTTTAGCATTAAATAGCATGAACTGAGGAGTGTAACTAAGAATTCTTAAAAATAATGAGAATGCTAAGTTAATATTGTTATTTTGTTGAAAAAACCATTACTAGAGTTAGAGTTAGAGGAGTTTTGGACAAGAAAATGTTGTAGCAACAGATGTTGTACTGCAACAAAATGACAAACAGAAGCACTATAGAAATATCTACATGACACACAGCAGTCAAGGATGAAACAGAGGACTTAAATAAAATCAAATATGTTGTAACATCGGATAAAAAGAACTTGTGGAGATTGGCTTGCTCTAATGTTGGATCAAAGGGGACATGAAGTACAAAAGCAAAGGACAAAAAGTAAAGTGGACAAAAGTAATAATAAGACAAATAGGATAGCAGTCTGATGRTGACATCAAAGTGTCACATGTCCAAAGAGTCCAAGGGACGCTAATGGATATTCAGCTATAACAGAGAAGAGTTGGCTTCTAAAAATAGAGAAGAAATTCGCGCACACTTAGACATAGCAGATTTATGGGAGAGAAAATCAGCTAGACAGGAAGAAGGGAAGAAATTCATAGCTGCATTTCATCGACAACACAAGGAAGATAACGATGGTCTGAAATGCCTAAGAGCGGTGTAAATTAGGAGTTAATGAACTTTTCTATCCTCAATCAATTTAGGCTAACCAATCCAATCCCAAAAGACAAGCAATATAGACAATGAATAATATATGAAGTGCTATAACAATAGTAACACAACAAAGAAAAAATTGTCCAAAGCATTAATAAATAAGATCCAATAAGATGAATAGCCAACAATGCTATAACATATACAATCAATATCTCACAAGCATAAGTGAGACTATAAGAGCTACAATTAAGGTGTATCTCAAAGTGAAGATAAGCAGTTTAGATCAAAGAGATAGCAAGAGACAAGACACAAGGATTTAGTGGTTTGACTTCTCCAAACTCTACATCCACTACATAGGATCCCCCTCAGATTTCAAACTTTCACTAATCTTGTGTAATTAACAAAATTTACACAAATAAGGTTGGTATCACACAACCAACCTTTTCCTAGCTCAAGAGAGGTTGCACCCTTCCTAGGGTTTTACACAAGAAACCTTACAATCAACATCAAATATAAATTTGTACTTACCTAAAGTAAGATGAGTTGTACAATAGAAGCTCTAAATGAATCCCTTCAAGGATGGATATACAACTTCAACCTCTGATCACACATTTGAGAGAAATTTTATGAGAGGCATAAAGCTTAAGTAATGTGCCTTGTGAGAATGTGAAGATGTAGCTCATCAAAGATGATTGCAAGATGAATAACCTAAAGATTTTTCTCTTGTCTTAATAGCTCCACTTCATAGAATTAAGAAGCACRAAAAATGAGTATATATAGCGAGAAAATTAGGGTTTAGTCATATACTCGTTGAACTAGCTGTTAGACACTAATTTTGAAAAATTCCAATGGCAGGATGCAACCCTGCGTCATTGGTACCGTTCGTGGGTGCATCCTTAAGGTTTTTGAATTCTGGACACCCATGGATGCAAGCACGAACAGTACATACCATCCATGGTTATGGACTAATGCTAAGGACGGTCCATCTATCCATGGCATGTGTCCTTGCCCACATAAAATGTAAAAATCAAACTTCTAAGGACATTTGTGCAATGTATATAGTTCAGTGGTTTTCAAACCTTCTTTTGTGATGTAAAATAAAGTTTGTGAAGTTTTGTAAAAGTGTTTATGACCTTTATGATCTTAAAATAAACTCTCAAAGGGATTAGTTAGAATATGAAATATTACATTCAAAATCATTAAACTAAGCGTGACTAATCTATTGTTTTCAAGCTTCAATTGTTGTAGAAACTTCAACATACATTCGACTTGAGGATCTTTAACTTCTCCTTGTGAGTTGGATGAGATGGAGTTCGTTTCAATAGATATACGTGTGCTTGAATTTCCTAACTATAAGATAAAACTCACGTGATCATTAGTAATATTCAGTATTTGTATTCTCAAAATAAGAGTTGATTGTCAATAGGCACTCGACCCTAACAATCTCCCCTTTTTTTATGATGACAAAGTATTGATTGAAAAAGAGAGATAATGAGAAAAATATAGTCAAGTAAGAACATAATGAGTAATAAAAAAGGAAATAAAGATTAAGGAGAATTCCCCCTAACATATAGAACTCCCGCTTTCTAAAATATTGAAAAAGTTTTATCTAACAATGATCTATCTCTCGTATTTTCTTTTGAACATTTTCTCCCCCCTTTCAAAAGCATCAATAAAGAGACATAATGGAAAGCAAAGAGAAGCTCCGCCTCAAGATATGCTATAGTGTGAGAGTAAGGTCACTCAACCCTTTTGAACAATAAATGTGCATATGAAAGTGCACRTGCGCATATGTCAAATGTGTAAAATTGTGCGCTCGTGCAATATGTGAAATAAAGTGTAGTTAGGCAATAAGCAAACTTTGAGGATAATTAGGCAATAAGCAAACTTTGAGGAAATTGAACATAATCTAAAGTTAACTAGTAATCATCCAATCAAATTCAAAACATCATAAACTAGAGCAAGCATGAATTCAAGATTACGTAGAAAGAAAGCTAATAAAAAAAATAAGAAAGCCTACAAGTTGTAAAAGTCATAATCATAGAAAAAACCTGACCATCACTTCATCTTCATCTTCATCTCTTGGAGGATGGCCGAAGAAGCTTGATTGATTAGGCTTGGAGTTGTTCTTGCAACTCGAAAAGTTGGATGCCAAAGCCATCCAAACGTGTAGTCATCGAGTGATAGTGGCRATCAGTGGTCGATCTCAACTCGGAGGGACTGCGATATAGTAGGTTAAGGGATGTTCCAGTGTGCCTCAAAGCATTGCTCTCATTGGGATATTTTCTACGTATTTCACATCCATGACTTGCATCAACTTCTTGTGCTCCTTGTTGATCATTCTCTTTTTCTTCTTCTTCACTAGATTCCTCCTCTACAATATTAGCTTCAAGAACTCCCATTTTCTTTAGATTGGATCTTCGATTAGAATCAATGGAAGGAATGGAAGGTAGAGTGTCAAGGGGTATGTCAAAGTGATGAAATAGAAGAGTAAGGACACGCTCATAGGGTAAGTGTCTATAACCTCTATCCTTGGCTTGTTTCATCTCCTAAAAATAATGTCCCCAAGGTTYATTTGATTGTCAATGGAAAGATTATAAGCACGGAATATGTCACTATATTTCAATTGAGTTCTATGACCTTGAGATGTGAGAATGCAATTCTTGACAAGAGAATAGAGAACCCTATGTTGGACATGGAATTGGTTTGACAATGCATCATGTGAGTTTCTAATAATCCTATCACCAAGAAAGATCTCACAAAATCACTTTAAATCAAAATTATCCTCAAGCCAAGAATTATATGATGACCTAAAGGAACCTCTTGTATTTGGTGATTTAAGAATGGCATTGAACACATTGGGAGTAATCACAAAAATCTCTACCGTTGATTCTAGTTTCTAACCTTGAATTGATATCAACATGGAATAAAACATTAGCTTAGAATTGACAAATCAAGGTAGGATAAATAGGAGTTTGTAACGTGACCATAACCACCCAATTTGATTCATGAAGCACTCTATAACCCATTCAAATCCACCAAAGTCATTGATAATTACATTTTCTCCATGAGCAACGATTTTGGGTTTACTGATTAAGGAATTGTAGGAATTGAGTGCCGATTGATGAATAAAATTTCCATGAACTTCCTCATGTAGCATTGTTTCCTCTACCTCTTGCTTATCCTCTTCCGCTTATGTTAGTGCTTCTTCCTCTTGTGGTGTTGCCTCTTCCTCTAGTGCTGTCATTCCTTCCTCTTGATTGAGCTATTGAAGATTTGGGATACAATAGAATGAAGTAGAGAGGATAAAGATGAAGTTTGGTGAAGGGAATGGAGTTTTGGAATAGAGGAAATTGTCGTTGAGAGTGTTCTGAAAGATAAGAAGAGTGGAAATATGAAAGGGCGCGAATGAAATAAGAGTTATAAAGAGCATTTGTGTAACACCCCCAGATTAGGAACCTTTATCCTAACCCGAAAATGTCACTATTTACTCACTAACACGAATTTGCCAAAGCTCAAACGAATTTAAACCAAATAATAATACTTAATACAACCATCTTAATCCATAACATTCATTTACATTAACTTCAGGGTATCTTGGTTTGCCRACAAGCGACCTCCTCGTACCATCTGACTATACTTCACCTGAAATGCAAAATGAGAAAAATGAAATGAGCTATAAAGCCCAGTAAGTAAACCTCATGCATGAATGCATAAACAGGTCCTACATGTCACGAAGTTATAAGATCTCATTTTCTCAATGAAAATCTTCAAAATATTTCCATTTTGAAATCTCTTTACAAAAACTTTCCTTTCAAAATGTATAACTTGCAAAACATTTCCTTTCCATTTCATTCGTGAGCACACTAGTGTAACGCCTAGCCATTAGGATGCAGTGGGCCATTTATTCTTTGGAACCCGATTACATTCTCTTTCATCTCTTCACCTCCCCGAGGTGAGTTATTACCTCCCTCCCAGAGGGTCGGTTCGGGTGCGCCGGTCCCCCACGCCCCATTTCCCACTCACATCCTTCATGGCTAGGTTTATACTCATTTTTAAAATCTTTAACATTTTCCTGAATACGTTACAATTTATAAAATACATTCCCTTTCAAAATTTCATTTCCTAAACCATTCATTTTTCAATGTATGAATGTCTCATGCCAGGAAAAATGTAGAACACTAACTACATGCCAATGACATAAAATGCGTACAACCGTATATAACATATCATTCGAGATAAATACAGTACAAGATATGAAATACGTACAAATCATTTCACACAATTAACACATCTCATAATACAATCCCACACAGAACACATTAAACTATCTAAAAGAATTCAGATACATCCAATCATATGCGTTAATGAAATGGGAGAATTTGCTTACATAAATCTTTGATTAAATAACAATCACACACATACGTTAATGAGAATGTGAGAGTTTACTTACTTACACATTCAATTCATGTAAGAAGATTTAATCATAATACCAATACACTTACATCATCGCRAAATGAGAATGAGAGAATTTACTCATCGGGAGTCCTTTACGTTAAAAGGTTTCTTATTTAAATCTCGAAGTTAAATCCTTCAACCGTTCTCAATGTTAGGGCATTCAAATCAATCTATTTGTGATTACAGAAAAAAAGTCTATTTAGTCCAATCGTCCCAACTTAGATATTTAGGGTTCATTCCAAGAATGTCATTTGTCAATTATTAATCCATACTTGGTTCCCACATTACCAATTATCACGTCTTTTAAGGATACAATTTAAACTCTTTCGTTCAGGTATTAAACTTAATTTATGTTCTCCCACAATTTTACTTTATAATGTAATTTTATAAGTCATAAATTTTAATATTAATTATTAATATTTTTACCTTTTAAGTAATAAAGTCCAAGAGTCTCGGGAATGGTTTCGCGGTCTCGGGCGTCTATGCGCCTGGCACTGGGCGCTGGGCTCCCGCTAGTTTGGCGCTAGCACCTGGGCGCAGAGCGCCTGGGTGCTCCTAGCGTCTTTGTTCTGGAAGCTGGCAACTGTTGTTGCTCTCGTCTCTGGCCGAGCTCGGTTAACCAGCTAAATAGTCGGCCGCCGGCAACAACCGCTCAGCAACAATGATCCGAGAGCATGGGTGACGGCCAAGCGGTGAGCGACAAGGCAGTTTTGATGTACAGATCAGAACTTGGCATGGCTATGGCAACGCCGTCGAGCAGAGAAGGAGAAGATGGGCAGATCTAGGAGGACCGCTTCGTCCCGAGCGGCTATGGTTTCTCCGGTCACGATCGCACGGACGATGGTGACGGCACCTGAGCGTACAGACGAGCAAAGAAGCGCTAATGGCACGGGTCGCCAGAGAGAAGATCTGGGCAGTAGGGAAGTCCACCGCGATTATCAGCGAGCAGCGGTGGTCTCGGCCTAGCCGAGTCGCGGAGCAGAGTCCTCCAAGCCACTGGATCTGCTGGTTCGTTGCAGATCTGGGCGAAGCGATAACTGGCAAGCTTGGAGATCGACGAGCAGAGAGAAGAGCTCCGCTTAAATCGAGTCTTTAGGTAGCTGATGAGTTGATCACCGATTGAGTACGGCGGGCAGAGGTTGAGCGGCGAGGGAAAGCAGCAAGTCACAGTGATGCGCGACGTGCGAGCTCCGGCCTCGACTGGTGATCACGAAGGTTAACCGCAAAGAGAATACAGGATGGTGACGGCTGAGAAGAGAAGAAGAAGAAGAAGCAGGTAGGGTTTGGGGCGGCGCGATTAGGGTAGGGTTTGGGGGTGGGCGGCGGCGGTGTAATCAGGAAGAGGAAGAAGATGGTTTTAGGGTTTTTCTCTTTTTTTTAATTTTTTATTTTTACTTGGGCCCTAATCCAATTTTTTCGGGCTTTTCCATTCGTAATTAATCCAATCCTTAAATTAAATTTAACGGGCTTTCTTTCGATTAAAATCTAGCTTTCCGAATAAAAACAAATAAGCCCAACAAATAGAGCCTCTAACCAAACGAAGACCCTAATCCGACAAACACGATAATTCTGCACTTATTAACGTATAAATAAAACATTAACCACATAGAAAATTTTATCGAACCTTAGTTGGCTTATAGATTCGCAAGATCAAACGAAAAATCCATAAAAAGGAATCTCGGGTGTTACAATTTGTACCCTAAATCGTAACTTACAAACGGGTACTTAACGTCCGTGGGTTTCGCACCTGCAATGTCCATGAGGCTTCTACCAACTTGCAAATGGTACCTTGCGTTCATGAGAACCCTGTGTTACGTTCGTAGGTGGTTTTTCATGCAAAAAAAACATAACTATTCTTCTACAAAGCATTTTACTAACATGAACGCTCATAATGGAGCACATAGTGATAATCAATTTCAAGTATGAATAAGATCACATGAGAAAAAACAATGAATTCTTAATCTTGAAAGCAAGTAATACCCAATAAATGTCTAAGATAACAAAATCTCTCATCAGCTAAAGGTTTGGTAAAAATGTCATCAAATTAGTCATTTGTGCCTATGAATTCCAAGTGAATATCTCCCCTGGCCACATGATCTCTAATGAAATAATGTTTGATCTCTATATGTTTGGTTCTAGAATGTTGGATAGGATTCTTGGTGAGGTTTATGGCACTGGTGCTGTCACATAGAATAGAAATATCCTTGAATGCTCAACCAATGTCAAGAAGGGTATGTTTCATCCAAAGAATTTGAGCACAACAACTACCCGCGGCTATGTATTTGGCTTCTGCAGTTGAAAGGGAAACGTAAGCTCTTTTATAACTATACCAAGATGCCAGAGAATGTCCTAAGAATTGGAAATTACCACTACTACTCTCACGTAAGAATTGGAAATTACCACTACTACTCTTACATTCTATTTTCCATCTGAATAGTCGGCATCAATGCAACTAACGAAGTCTAAGGTCTCGATTCTAGGATACCACAAGCCAAAATAAAAAAATCCATTCAAGTATTTAAGAATGTGTTTGACAACACATAATAAGATTCTTTAGGACAATATTGAAAATGTGCACATAAACATATAGAAAACATGATATCCAGTCTACTAGCAGTTAAATACAATAAACTACCAATCATTCCTCTATAAAAAGATTCATTTACTGCTTTTCATCTTTGTCAAGCTTTAATGATATGTTGGATGGAGTTCCTATCTCTTTAGCATCTAGTGTACCAAATCCCTTAAGCAATTCCTTAGCATATTTAGCTAGATTAATAAAAATTCCTTGATCATTTGTTTGTTTAACTTGCAATCCCAATAAGAAATTTAACTCACCTATCATGCTCATTTCAAATTCATTTTGCAGAATTTTAGAAAATTCTKMACATAGASAATTTTTTGTAACACCAAAGACAATGTCATCTACATATATTTGCACAAGTAAAATATCATTTTGGTCATTAGTTTTGATAAACAAAGTTGTATCAACCTTTCATCTTGAAAAATRTTTTTCCTATAAAAATCCACTAAGCCATTTTTTTGGTAAAAAAYGGATCAAATTATATCATAAAAGATTAAAGAAACATATATATGGAGGTAGAGACTCCCCTAATATCAGAATCAAGGTTCTACAATAAAAATACAAGACAAAACTTAAGAGTTTTTTGATAGTCCAACTAATCCTATAATCTTCTTAGCCTAGATGTCTGCAGTTCCATTAGCTTCTCTCCACACATGTATTAGGTTGCTTCTCCGTTCTTTCCCCATCATATGCCTAATACTAATAATTAGATTGGAATGGAAATGGTATTGATCTGCCTTTTCCATGAATTGGTTTGCTGTTGTGGAATCATATCCTACCACCTTGGCTTTATAGATAACATTCCAAGCAATAGGGTGTAACTTATGAGTACCATCAACTTTGCCCCACAAAAATCGTATATTCATATAGTCAATATCTTCAATGGTCCCCTTGGGTATGAGGCTGGTTTGCATAGCATACATAGGAATGGTAGCTGAAGCTCATTCAATTAAAAATTTCCTACCTTTTCTAGATAATGTTTTTGCCTTCCAACCCCCAAGCTTTTGTTGAACCTTACTAACCAAGAAGTTGTAAGATTTCTTGGTAAGCCTCGAGTTTAGAATAGGCATGCCTAAATATAGCCCTAGATATTTCATGCTTTTTACCCCAAAGTTTTGACTAATAATGCTGTGAGGCCATTATTAACATTCTTTGACATATACATATGTGATTTATCAAGATTCACATTCTGTCCAAAAATTTCACAAAATCCCCTTAGTATGCTCTCCATTTCATTATCTAATGTATAAAGCTTCCCAAAATAAGATGAGATCYTCGACAAAGAACAAATGGGAGAAAGGGGGAGCAACCCTAGAGAGGTTAATCGATTTCCATTTCTTGTTGAAAACAGATTTGGAGATTTATTGGCTAAGGATGTCCATGCAAAGGATAAAACGATAAGGAGACAGCGAGTCTCCTTGTCTCAATCCTCTTTGGGGGTGAAATGACTCCATCTTCTCTCCATTCCAAAGTAGAGACAGGTTAGTCAATTTGATGCAAAACATAATGAGTGCCATAAGGTTCGGCTTAAGGCTAATTCTCTGCAATACATGTTCAACGAACTCCCAGCTTATTCTATCATAAGCCTTTTCCAAATCAATTTTTACTGCCATCCATCATTTTTTACTAGACTTCTTTCTCATGGAGTGAAATGCTTCCTACACAATGATAATATTATCCGTTAAATAGCAGCCTGGGATAAAGCTTGCTTGTTGGGAGCCAACTAGCTTACTCATCAAAGGTTTCATCTTGTTTGCCACCACTTTGCTGATCACTTTCGCCACCACATTCCAGTGATATGGAACGAAATTGTGTGATTTTATTCAGATGTTTGACTTTTGGAATCAAGGTAATTAGAGTTTCATTCATATTGGATGGGAAAGACACAATTCTAAATGCATTTTGAACAAAGTTGATAACTAAAGGGCCAAGTATATGTGGAGTTTATAGATGGGGACTAAATGCTGCCACATTTGGACAGACAGTTTGAACCCTTGGATAGACAGAAAAAAACAGCAATATGCTTAAACCATCCATCGAAGAATCAGTGATATTAGAGCAAAAGGTACTTCTTTCACATTTAAAATATGCTTATTTGGGTAACCACAATACTTTGCCAGTGATGATTTCAACTACAMTGGGCGAAGAGAAGGAACAAAGTCTATTTGCCATTTTGAAGGAGCATAAAAGAGCATTTGGATGGACAATGGTGGATATCAAATGAATCATTCTATCAATTTGTATGCACCAGATAATCCTAAAGGAATGTTACAATAATTACATTGAGTAGCAGTGAAAGTTGAACTCCATTATGAATGAGGTAGTAAATAAAGAAATTATCTAATGGCTAGACACAGGCATCATTTATCCAATTTCAGATAGCCAATAGGTCAGGCAGATGCAATGTGTGTCCAAGAAAAGAGGCATCACAGTCATCATCAATGAAAGAAATGATTTGATTCCAACAAGGACAGTGACCAGATGGAGAGTGTGTATAGATTACAAAGCTCAACAAAGCCACTCAAATGATCACCTTCCATTGCCATTCGTCGATCAAATGTTGGACAGATTCGCTGGAAAAAAAGATTATATTGCTTTTTAGATGGTTATTCTGGCTATAACCAAATTGTTGTAGCACTGGAAGAGTAAGAGAAGACAACTTTTACTTGTCCTTATAGCACCTTTGCCTTTAGAAAGATGTCATTCGAACTATGTAATGCTGTAGAAACGTTCTAGAGGGGCATGATGGCCATTTTCACCGACATGGTAGAGGATATCTTGGAGATATTTATGGATGATTTCTCTATCTTCGAACAAACATTTGAGGATTATTTAATGAATTTGGAAAGAGTTTTGGAAAGATATGAAGAAACTAACTTGGTCTTGAATTGGAAGAAACGTCACTTCATGGTAGAAAAAAGAATTGTGCTAGTACATCGAGTCTCTAGATATGGATTAGAAGTTGACAAGGGCAAGATTGAGATTATTCAGAAATTGCAACCACTAAAAAATAGTCAAGGGACTCAGGATCAAACAACTCGTTAATCAAATGTAGAGGATATTTATTCTTGATAGTAACACTGTTCAAGCCCCTATAGTTGATACACAAGCGTAATATTCCATGTTTGTTCTTAACAAATGATATTAGGGCTCTCCAAGGGGAAGAGCTTAGTCAAATAAATCCTTGTTCCAGGAGGACCTGCAATTACTCTTTTAGTTCCTTCAGTTTTGTCAGGAACATGAGATACGGAGTCCTCGATATAGGTTCCAATCCAGGAATCAGTTCAATGGTAAACTCCACTTCTTCCTCAAGATAAAGAGGTTAATTCCTTAGTGAATACGTGTGGGTATTCCTTTATCACGGGTATGTTTTCTAGACTACCCAACTTTATCGGCTCGTTGATCAAATACCCTAGATAACCTTGATGTCCTTTCCTTAAAATTTTTTAGCCTTAATTCCTGAAACTATTAACAAACTTACGGCCTGATTTTATCTCTTTAGAACTCTATGGTTCCTTTACCTGTGCTGGTGAACTTAACCATTTTACACCTGCAATCCAATTGTGCATGGTGTCGTGCCAACCAATCAATACCCAAATCACATCATAGTCCTTGAATAGCAACACTATCAATTTTGCCGATAATTTGACACTCCCAATTAAAATTACACAATCATTGTACGCAATATCTGAAACTACATTATCACCAAGGAGGGTTTGAACAAATAGTTGATATCACAATTCCATATTGGACATATGCAAACAATTTGTAAAATGCAATATGATAGACAAAATTGCATTGCAATAAAGCTTTACTCGTGAAAGTATACACGATCTACAAGTAATATAGAGTGAATAGAGTATCGATCCCATGAGGATTGATGGCTCAAAAGTAGTGGCTTAGATTCCTAATAATATCAAGTGTTGGTTTGAAAAATGTCACAAAAATAAAGTAAATTAATCTAAGTTTATTAATTGCTAAAATCAATTAAAAGATTAAGGTAATCTTGACATGTGAAGATTAAGAGTTAAAAGATGATATTGGAACTAAGAATTCCTAACATACTAATGTCCAAGAAACACTCACAGCAATGCTACAGAAATATGCTCAAGCATTACCTAAAACAAAGGTTTGGCAACAACAAAAACATAAACTGGGACATGTAATGACTTCACCCTTTTAGTTTTTTGGTCCTTGTTCCTATTTCGCTAAGTTACTCTACCTGTCGAAGTTACTTAACTTAAGGAACTCAAATAAATGTTCAAGTCTCTATTGGTTTTTTAAGTTAAACATATATATCTATAGTGTTTATTAATGGCATGTCCTAAAACATTCAAAACCCAGATCTATTCAAGATTTCCACTACTTTAGCTCCTTTCGGCCTTCAAGTAGTTATCGCAACACCATTAACAGCCAAGAAATAGTGATTGCACAATAATAAATACACTTGAATAGAATATTAATGAAGAGCAAACCTTATTGAAATRATTTAATAGAGCATTTAGTATATTAGTTCATCAAATCTCTAACTCCTATGAAGTTAATTCATGCTCATAAAGGTAAGAAAGTATGAATAGCTCAAGTTCAAGATCTCACAATATGACTAAAAGATGGAGAAACAAAGCCTAAAAAGGTGTTGATGAAGATCTAAGGAGAAGTCCTTTTGGGTACTTTTTCTTTTTCCTTGAATGTTCCAAGCTTCCTCCCCTTTTGCATTTTTTCTCTCACTTTTTCTCCTGGTGTGGCTACCTCTGGTTGTCCTAATGTTTTCGTGAAAGTCCACACATATTTCTTATATCCCAAAGCTTCTCAAAAGTTATGTAAAAAGTAGCCCTAAAAGTAAATGACACTTGTCAAGATACAATTCATCTATGCAACCCACTTGTCCTTTATGCCTTTTTGCCTTTTTGTTTTATGGCTTTTGCCTTTTTGCTTCAAAGATATTTCTTCACTCATGATGATACCTCATCTTTTATTTGATATGCCAATTATTCATCCTTCATTGTTGCAGCATTTTGCTATAACAATAACCAAAAATTGAATTTATCTTACTTCTTCATCAAGTAACTTCCTAATTCGCATGTAGAATCATTTCCTACAAAACAAAGCATTTTATATTCAATAAAGGTTAATAAATTCTACAATTTGACTAGAATAAAGTTACTCAATTGAATTTAGGCAATGTTTAAGGTAAAATAGCAAAAAGTAGTGCTTTAACCTATAAAAGAGGATGAAAATAGGTATATAAATACTAGCAAATTCAATAGGTTTTCACCCACATTAACTCCCCCAAACCTAAACATTATTGGTTCATGAGCAAGTAGCAAAATAAAAAGTAACATAAAGGTCTTTCACCCTAAGAATATTGCCATAAAAGTTCACAAAAGGATTTCTCAAGTTATCATGATTTCAAGATGAGTTTAACAGATCTCTTTCCACAACAATTTTGAATTCCTCCTAATTAGAAATGAGGAGTGAGAGGATATGAATCAGGTTGATACAAAGGGTTTAAAGTAAAGTATTGTTGTAGCATTTTGCTATAACATTAATAAATATTACTGCAGTAACTCCTTTTTTTTTTAATATACAAGTACGCACAATTTTACTCCATAATGTCATGAAGACTGTTTGACGCAGAAATCAACATTTTGTAATGAAGGCCACGGGGTACTAAGCCTGAGTCACAAAAATAAGAGTTGCTATGCTTACTCGTACCTAATATTGCTTTTTGAAACAAAATTACATATCGGTAACATGCATAACTCTGGTTACTAGACAATTGAAGGCATTGGAGTAGTTATTTCTTTTTGCAAAAATAAGTAAATCAAAAGACACCCCCTAAACCTGTTTGAAATTTTATTTCCAAAAAATTTCACTTAATGGAGATGCCCTATAAAGTTGGCCCTATGAAGATGATGTGATAGCATTGACAGTTAAAGTGGCTTCACTGACCATCATTTTCAAAACTATGAATATGCCCGTGGAACTCCTCCTACAACAATTTAGGGTATGCTATTTATTGTGGTGAGGATCATACATATGATAACTATCCATCAAACCTAAAATCACTATGTTACTTGGGAAACTGGAATAATACCTACTCTAACACACATAACCCTAATTTGATGCAACACCCAAACTTCTCATCGATCAACCAAGGTGAAAATTCATCAATGTTGCAGTAAAATGAACCAACAAATCCATTTTGTTTTCCAACAATGGCAGTGCAAAGATCATATGCGTATGAATAATCAGACACCATTTAGAGTCCATTGAAGGAGTATATGGCGCGGAATGATGCCAACATTCATAATCAAGCAGTCTTATTGAGGAATCTAGATACTTAAGTTGAGCAACTTGTTGCAGCAATATGTTCTCAGTCTCAAGAAATAATGCCCATTGACACATTTGTACAAATCGAAGAGGAAGAGACTAATCAAGAAGAGAGAAGGAAGGGTCCAGAGATATTAGTTGAGAAAAAAGTTAGAGCATAGTCYTAGCAGACCAACCAAAGCAAAAAGAGGAAAACCACATCCACTATCCCCTCAAGAGCTTCACGATAAACATTTCAAATTACAAGCATGTTGCAGCGATGGTGGCATTGATGATGTAACAAAGTTGACAACAAAAGGTGAAGACAATTCTGATGAGGTAGTTGATGAAATTACTTATGTAGCAATTGGACAGAAAAGCATGATGCAGCTTAATCAAGTGGAGAAGTTTAAAAGGATTGCATATGAGAATTCCAATGTGGATAAGGACAAACTAAGAAATCGCATGATCTAATGACCCAACAAAGTCAGTGGAGACCAAGAATACTTCTCTTGTGCATGGGTTGAACATCAAACACCGTTGGAGAGAAAAACAGAAGATACTCCATCTCAATGACCTGAAGGTGAAAGATGTTGCAGCATAGTCAGGCTGATAACTATAAACTAAGCGCTATATGGAGGTAGCGCCTAGGTAGCATCTTTCTTTCTCATGACTTAATCTTAATAATTTAGGTTGTCGTTTCCTTTCTAATGCATCTTGTTAAGGCTTTGATATTTTGATCCATATTTTTGCGTTGAGTTTTGCTTTGTTTTAGGTCATCCAGGATTTAGCCTTGTTTTATCTTTATGATTGCTATGATATTTTGCCCTTGTTGTGGCTATGGTAAAACGACTAAGAATATTTTTGAATCTGGTATTTTTATAGCATTGGAACTTGCTTAGAGAATTTTAAAATTGGTTAGAAATAAGTTTGAATGTTCTTTTTGCATTGCTTTCTAACAAAATTAAAGCTACATTTTTTAACTTCACTCTTTTATCTAATAAAAGAGGTTTTGAGCATGAGGAATTAGATTTGGAAATATCTAAGATGATCTTTTTATATGATTTTTACTTGAGAAAAGAGGACACTATTTCAAATAGGTTGGGGGAAACTTTGATGATAGACTTAGAAAGAACAAAAAATGATGATTGCTCTGCTGTTTTTAATACCTAAGTAACCATGGGCTCTCATGAAACCCATATCTGCTTTTACAAAAAAGGGAACAAAGTAAGAGGATGCTACAGCAATTCATAAGCTGCGATTCGTGCTAAATAACTAGGGGCACTCATGTAACCCATGTATGCCCTTGCATCAAAAGGCACTATGACCCAAGAGAATATCTAATTAAAATGTCTAGGTTTTGAAAGTTCAAATAATAAAAGAATATTTTAGAGAAATTATAGTAGGATAAAATAAAACAAAGTAATTTTAAGGTATTAAARCACCTCACCAATAGAAAATCCTTTCTTGATAATTTCAAAATGCATAAAAGATTCTCCCCTAATTCTTTTCTTATTAAAAGCTTTGTAGAAATCAAAAATGTTAATCTTACACTTGCAAAAATTAATATTTTCTTTTCTCTCGTTAACCGAATACATTGCAAAAGCATGTAGTTATTTTACATGCATAAAATCTTAATGATCAAGTCAAAATAAGTTCCRCTTTCTCACCTTATGCTCCATCCCTTGTCTTACTATAATAAAATTTATTCGACTTCCTGTTATAAACCACATCAATACGTTGAAGGAGTATTTTCGATTTCCTTTTTACTTATTATATCAAACTATAAACTTATATATTATTTATGGACAAAGAAAATTAATACATGTAAAGGAAACTAATATCTTCATAAGTACATTTGATATTTCATTCTTGGATTAACATATAACTAACACATAAGAAAACCTAAATCCTTCAATCGGTTTCCTATTTTTCTTTAAATCCTAATTGAACTAAAACTCTTGACAAGTGTAGGGTAGAAAATTTTAGGTGACAAACAATCTCTAAAGGACAAAATCAAATTGGATTCTTGCATTTCCCTCTCTTGCTCAGTGTTACTCTTCCTAACCGAGGTGCTTACKCATCTTTTCATATAATTGACCATGTGTTGCCACATTCACCCACCTATCAGCCGAGATCCTCTCTATCCACGTGTATAATGAAAGGAAAGTAAAATTGTCCTCTTCCTCATGCATAGAAGTATCCGCCTAGAAGATTATATAGGAACAATGCAACCCTCTTTTCTCCCATTCACACACTTAGATTATATAGAAAGTCATTGTTCTTCTATTGCATTCACAAGAACATTTATTTATTCAATCGGCATCACCATCCCCGAGCCTTAACATTCTTTTTTTTTTCCAATAAAGTTCCGACAATCCTTTGGCAAACAAGACAACTGCTCGTGCCCTACAGCTTCAACTTCCACGAGTCTCACACTTTTGCCTGGCCTTATTCCAACAATGTCATTTGCTTCGAGTTTCCGTTTAACTGTTCAATTTACATTTGGGTGCACACATGAACCTAGTCATGGGACGGTCCAAATCATGGTTGTATCCAATTTGCAGTTTAGACGCCTTGCACATAACATTCACTCTAAAAATTTCACTTAATCGTGTAGGGAAATTGATTCTTTTTGTACTCTTGTTTGTATAAGATTTTTTACCCCTATCACAATTAATAGTTTGATATCTCCTCATGTTGCCACCGTCCTTTGCAGCTGACGTTTTGGTAAGCGTTCTTTTCTAGCACACAAGAGATATGAGTCAAATTGCCCATTAATATACTAGCATAAAATTGACCAACTCTTTGAGCTCCATCATTTTCTTCTTCTACAATCTATTGCATGTTTCCATTCATTCTCTCAGTTGGATATCCAGAATCTTCAGTTGATTGGTTGCCATTCCCTACCTCCTCATTCTCGCCATTTTTTTCCATTCATTGCCTCAATTGATTAGTTGACATTCTCTACATCCTCATATTGCTCGATTTCTTCGTTCATTACTTATATGTTATTAATGTGATTCCGATTTTCTAGTTTTATAGTTTGATTGAGATTGATTTTGCAAGTTGAATAAATTGATYCAATAATCGACTGTCTTGTCGAGGGTGCTAATGTCTAACTATTATAACGATCAGATTTGGCATTAGGCTTATTTGCTCCAAATTTGATTGACTTTTCTAAGGATAATTGTTGGTTGTTTTTTCCAATTAACTTTATTTAATTGGAATAAGTTTCTATGCTTTTTGGGAGTGGATATGCATTAATCTAAGATGATTAGGAAGGATTTCATGTTACCGGAGGAAAGATGACAATTTCCCCCCAGAATTAGAAAAGGACATTTTAGGTTTTTTCTTTTTTTTTWAATGACCCAACTACCCTTAATCCGCATTGATCCCTAGGACTGCCCATATTGATATTGATATTGATATTGATATTCAGACAGAAGAACCTCCAATCTGACAATCAGGGGTCAAATCACGACAATTTTCGTGGGTTAAATACTAGAAGTCCTAGGCCCATTAATTCTGGACCCAATATTGATTTAAGTATACAATGTGCACCTCTATGAATATATATTTTTGGACTTTTTTATATTTGAAATCTTTTTATTCTTTTGGAAATAAAAATTAAATCAAAGAATTTTTCTGAATATAAGTTCTTGTTATCTAATCTTTCATCCAACTATATTTTCTTATGAACCACGCAAATGTTAAATAAAATTATAAGATCCTTAAAATAAATTACTGAGCTAACTAACTTATGATTAATATGTTATAATTGAACTTATCTCCAATTGATTGTTCTATATCGCGAAGAACTGYCAATTTATATTTTTCAATARAACAATATGTGTAAATTTAAAAAGATTCACTTCTATTCATAATCTAAAATTTTAAAATGTGCATAATTTGTTTGAATCCCAAAACGTACCAAATATAATTCATTGAATTGTATCTAACAAACACATGATTAAGAGCATTCAGAAGGCAAGTTTGAAAGAAAACAACAATGATAGCAAAAATGTTGTAAGGACTTTTGTAAGAGGAAAGTATGCAAGTCTCRAGAACAACAATGGAATCAGTAACAAGTATTACAATACATAAGCTAAGCTGCTAATGACGTGCGAATTATACTCATRAATTAATATTCTAAACACACGAGCTCGCTTGTTCTTTCTCTTATCAGTTAATTTTCTGCTAGTTGAAAGACCAGCATCAAGATATTTCCACTTGAGGCCACTCTTACGGGTTCAAACAAATTATATTTAAATATATCTAGCATCGATAAGTGAGTTATATTCATTGAGTCCCGTGTGTGTGTAATGTAGTTTAAGCAAAAATCCTCTCAATTAAATACGGCATGATTAAACTTCCTTCAAGAGGAAACGCTTAGTACTTCTGAAAATATGAAAGAAAACTCATGAAAATGCAAGGACACTCAAATATTTGTAAAGCTAACTTTCATAGCTGATTTAGGATTAAGATATTCAATTTCAAAAGAACGATGTGATAGGAAAATGTATCTCAATTACCTCAATATAAAATTCAGCCTTTAAAGAACTTTTCAAAACTGAATATTTTAAAAATAATAAGTTTAAGGCCATAAGCATTCAAAAAAAGCAAATGTCATAGGAATAATATCCAAGGCATCAATCTCAAATAAGAACCATCGGGGTGATTCTCAGGGCAACAATTGCCAATAGGATCGATGGAGTTAATTACTAGCCTTACTTCCTTAGGCATGCGACTTTCAACTGCACTTCTAAATAAACAATCAATTGTTACTGGCTACCTACGTTAACAATTGGATCTGATCACCCTGATTTGGCTCCAAACAGACCTGAATAGTCTGAGCTAAGTCTAGGTGGGTAACTATGCCAAATCAACCATTCGCCCGATGCGTTTTTGGCCTGCCCCTAGATATTGTTCCCACATTCAAGAGATGGCTCGTATTGGTGACCAATTTAGTACAGCATTTACTCGTGGACGAGTTCATATGACAGTTYCAAAGAGTACTTTCGTTTATGTACATGTTATATCAAGCATGTACTCAAACGAGTCACTAGGTACTATGAGGACAGCTCATATCACGATTCAATCAAGATTCATYACCTTTCAAGTGTAATTTCAAAATCACAGTTTAAATCATATTTCTTAAAACTTTTCATTAAATCGTTTCAAAATTATGGACGCATGTCAAAAATCATGGAATGCATGAGGAGTATAAAATCATAATTTTTGAGCTTGTGGAAACATCCAAAATCAAGAAGAAAATAGTGTGTTTGTTTTTTATTATGTCTCAAGATCATAATTCTAATCATTTATATACGAGAATAAGTACAATTATCAAGGTTACTTCAAAACAACAAAGGAAGACATTTAATTATGTTCATGCATAGTTTAGCATACTATGATCACTTTTGAGCATGCTTTCTACTGAATCAAGTTTGCATCATTCACTATCATAACAWATCACAAAATTTAGTACATATTATATCACMATTCAATCAAGATTCATGGCCTTTCAAGCGTGATTTCAAATCATAGTTAAATCATATTTCTTAAAACTTTTCACTATGTCGTTTCAAAATCATGGYTGCGTGTCAAAAATCATGGAATGCATGATGAGTATAAAATCATAGTTTTTGAGCATGTGGAGACATTCAAGAATTTCGCAAAATATATTTCTAGAGAGAAAGATAACTTACTCTCAAAAGTTTAGAAAACGGAAGAACTCATGTCAAAACATTCAAGAGATTTTCAAATATACCTTTAGAGTATGCTTAACGATCAATCTTAATTTTTTGGAGTTTAAAAAATGAAAGAACTCACGTTGAAACAATCAAKAAGATTTGAAAATACATCTCTAGAATCCAATTAACAAAACCACTTACTTTCGCATATTTAGAAGATGGAGGGACTCGCCTTATAATTCCTTAGCTCACACTTTCTGAGGTTCGAGACATGTACATGTAAAAAAACTCCAATTATTTTGTATTTTTTTGGGGAAAGTCGACCTCAGCATTTAAAGAGTGCTATAATCTGCTACACACCTATGTTCATAAAAGAACTTACACAAAACGTTAAACTCTTGGTAGCTAGCCAAATTAGCTTAGACCGTCATAATTCTTGTCTCTATTACAGCTATAGTTGGTGGTTTGGTAAAACAGTGCTTTCATKTCTCTTCCGGCATCCCAAATTCCTTTTCCTTTCAAGGTCTCTAAGCACAAAACGCCTCTCACTCATGACCAAGGYTTTTGACATCAACCTCTACTAGTCTTGTTTACTAGGAATTATATGTTCTTTAATTTCATTTTGTTAATTATAACAAAGAAGAAAATTAACCACAGATTATTGAATATATTAGGATCATAATAATAGTTTAGGTCATGAGTAGTGGTACCAAATAATCTGATTTATCCCATAAGGTTGAAATCGGAAAATTTCAACCTCTTTATGCTATATCATGTTTATTTGTAATATATAATCACTCGATTAAATATAAATTGGTTAAACAATTTGTAAACGTTATATAGTCATGCTATATACTCATTTTCACGAGGATTTCGTAATGAATCCCAAGTTCTCCTCCTACCAGAATTAAAGTTCTTGAAATGAGACAATTTCAGCAAGCACGCTTGAACTTTTTAAGCTAGGAATACTTATTCTCTATGCATGCTTTACATTGAAATCAAGAAGAAAATAGTGTGTTTTATTATGTCTCAAGATAATAATTCTTATCWTTTACATACGAGAATAAGTTACAATTATCAAGATTACTTCAAAACAATAAAGCAAGACAGTTAATTATGTTCATGCATAGTTTAACTTACMATGATCACTTCTTGACCATGCTTTCTACTGAATCAGGTTTGCATCATTCACTGCCATAATATATCACGAAATTCATTAGGTCAATAAGTTTTTGTAAAACTTTACTCCTAACATTCATTGACTAAGATTGTGGCACTTTAAGGCTGGCATTAATGCTATTCAGAAAGGGGAAAGCATGTCTTAGATAATTAAAGAATAGGTCACAAAGTGTTATTTAAGAAATAAAGAAATATCCTACAATTGAAAATCTGAAGGRTCTTAAATCAATTCTTTATATATATCTTTTATAGGGTACTTCGTCAATGATCACATTATTTTAATAAGAAAATCACGCCAATCAACCATAAGAATGTACYCACATAAAATCAAACTAAGAGATTATCAAAGGGCACATACACAAAGTACATACTTCTCATAACACTTAGTTCAGATATATCCTGATCTAATCTACGGCTTCACAATGTATCTAAATGTATTAATATTAGTGGATCACTTAGGAACCATTTCATAACACAATGCGATACTTAAAATTGAATTAATTAAGAGCTTATTAAATTAGATTTTTTTAATAACATAAGTTGAAATGTCTTAATATTTTAAATGCCTCTTAAGTTTTTAACTGATAAAATTCTATTGGATAAGTTTAGACACATGAGTATAATAAATTTTTATCTATTGAATAAAATCAACAATATTTTTTTCCATTCTTTTTCCCATCATTCCTACTCGACTTTTGATTAATATAAACCGGTTGTAATATAAATTTAGAGGAATAAAAAAATAAATGTARGAAACCTGATAATATTGAGAGTTTGACTAAATTGATTATCAAACACTCATATTCAGATTTATCGAAGGGGGTTTTACTAAATTTCATGCAAGACTTGTCAATATCTAGTTTTTCGACATATTTTTTGGGATTTTACCCTCATTCGGACCCAAAAGAAATTTAAAAAAAAAATACCAAAACTGAAGCTATCATAAAGTTAAAAAGGTGTAAACTAAACATTTATGTAAAAGTAAAAAATCAATTGGAATAATTGTAGAGGGAAGTTCCTAAATGATTTATTTGCTTGTGCATTGGTAATAAAAAATTTAAAAAAAAGAAGAAGAAATAAAATGCATATTYGTTGAATGGTAGAATAAATAAGAATATAGCATACCTCTCCTAGGACTTGGATCATGCAACATCATAAATACATTTTATCATGAAAAATACATTTTGTAATAGATAGTTTTGGACTAGGAATTGATGGACTTGAAGTTTAAAATACATTTTCCTTTTGGCGGGTGGTTTGGCGGGTTCTACTCAGAGCATATAATGACAAATGGATTAAAATCAACCAAAAAAAAAAAAAGAAAATTGGTAGGCTTTTCAATATGTTAAAACGTTTTGCGCTTTCTTATTGTCTATTTTAGTTTTCATATGAGCTGTACACCTGATATGCAGATGTAACTGCAAAGAAGAGACACACGCGAGGCATGCCGGAGTATTCTGAACAGAAAAACACCAAAAGGCGCATCCTAGTGTATAGTAAAAAGATCTGAATATACATTCAAATTCTATATGCCATCAACTGTGGTTCATCAAAATATATTTAGCAAAACCTGCTCAAGGGCATTAACAGACTAAAGTATATGAGAGTCTTCAAAGCAGCAAGGAGATCATTAGTCTTGCATGCTTCAAAAATAAAAGTAGAAATATCTATAACCTAACCAATGCTCCTGTTKGATTCTAGTAGTTACAACAATTTGCAATGAGTCTTCACTGAATATTGCTGTATGGATGTACGAGCTCTCTTGTCAGTCTTCTGCGCAGTTGCATCAAGATCCTTCCTCTTTATGGTACTTTCACTAGTTCCCTCAACTTCAGCACTTAATGAATTGGAGTTTGAACTGTTCGCTGCATCATCAGAATTCTTTTCTTCAGAATCTGCTTCCTCTTTATCAGAGTCCRTGTRATTCTCTTTCTCCATTTCATCAATCTTTTGTTTCAGCTTCTCTATAGCATTTGATAGTTCTGCATTGACCTACAAACAAGCGATATGTAAGTCCGAAAATTACTCAGAGAACTTAAGCCTATTTAGAAGCTCACATATTGGAAAAGAAAAATGGGGAAGGGGAAGAAGGAGGGGGGAGGGACCTCCTCCAAGTAGTACATACGTGCAAGTCATAATAAAGATGGTACTATAAGAAAATTTTGTCTTTATAAGGAGTGCAAATAACAGAAAAAGTTGTACCTGCAGAGTCTGGAGAAATTCTGCTATATCATTCTCYCAACCAGGGCATTTCATGATATTCTTCTGAGAGCGAAGTTTCCGCCCACCCAGGCATGTTCTCTCTTTCACGAAGGCTTGACCAACAAATTTACCTTCTACACAAGATTTGCAGAAGTTGTGAGCACATGGTGTTGTGACAGGGAGAGTTAGCACTTTTGTACAAAGTGGGCAGCTGAATCCTGCATGCAGAGTTCCACACAACAATGTCACAGTATAATCTAAAACAAAGATGCATGAGTCTGGAGATGCAATAACCAAATATCAACTAGGTAAAATAGAATCAAAAAAATTTTCATCACCGACTAGATCTGGTGACATTTAAAAGGACAGACAAATATTTGACAATAGCTTAGTTTTGGGAATAAAAGATGATGAAATCCTGTGAACTGCCAAAACTAGCTGCATGACACAGAATTTACCACATTGATTGAAAGATTAAACTTACCACAGAGACCAAACATGGGAACAGATTATAGATATACCAGGAATTTGAGACCCAGTTAACCCCTTCATATTTTTTTTCTTTTTTTTTTTTTTTTCCTCATGGAATAACTGCACGAACCTTTAAGAATTTGCTCTCTAATAGAATTATCTTGTGCTTTTCTAAATGCTTTCCTTGCCCGCGTTATGGCCTCAGGATTCCCTTCAAATTTGGAAACCTTCTCTTTGCTAGGTGGTGGTTGCTTTTTCCACATCCAGCGAGCTTCAACCTCCTGTTATCAATATGTAACTATAAACATGGATACTTGCAAGAGAAACAAATGTTATCATAGAACTGATGATTTATAAAAGAAGTGGAAGAAATCAAAAAGATTATTCCTCAATAATTCTGGTGGCCGAATTGCAAAATCCTTTAATCAGATGGACGTATGTAGTTCAGTATAAAGTTGGTTTCCTACCTATACCTGATGTGTAATCAATCATCTAGCTTCAAAGGATTTACCATATGTAGGTTACTAGATTTAGGTAGACCTGTACGTGCATGTGTCCTCATACTTGGTCAGTTCGGCAGAGATARAGAATCATACTTTACTTTGATAGCACGGATAATAACTAAAATGCACAAATTTGTCTTGAGCATCAACCTTGACAGGAAAAGTTTTCAAGGTGCAATTGCCTTAATTATTCAAGTAAAATACCTTGAAAGTAATCTAGATTTCCAAACCACACAGAAGATAAGAGGCAATCCCCACTCACATCATAGTCCCACGATGGGCTTGCTGTCCTCTCAAAAAATTCAATTGCCTGTTGTAGCTCAGGAAGTGTTGGCAAGGGCCTGGGCCGATCTCCATGCTCATCACTGCAGTTAAATAGAGGTAAGGAACAGTGAGTAAGCTAACACTAGAAACACAAYCTTGTGACCAAACACAAACCTTGTCCATGGTGCAGGTTCATTGTCACATCTGATGAATAAGTATCTGCAGACATTGAGCCCCTGGTGCAGAAAATGTAATTATTGCAGTAGATGAGGAAACCAAACTAGYGAGAAATCCATGTCATGCCGTCATAACTAGCTACCTGCTGTCCAACTATTGTCCAGCATTTCTCTACCCTGTAGATCCCATCATAACGGTATCCTTTTTCTGGGGCATAGGAAGACCTCTGGTCTTTATGAGATCTGTTTGTCAAATTTAAAGAGCAAAGTTTAAAGATATGGATTAGTAAATCATCAAACTCAAGWACAGAGACAAACTCGCTCCCTGCATATGTGGTGCAAGTGTTAGAATTTAGATAAACCATATGTGATTTGAACTATTTAATTAGTATAATTATTTCTAGATGTTCAAATAACAATGTAAATAATSTATATTCTAAGCGTGTATTGTGAGTGCACAAGGCATGTATCGAACATCCAATCGAGAAATATAGGCCTCACACTTCAGTACTAGGCTTCCATCATTGGTTTACTTGCATATCATGTACACTCATTTCTCCAAAAAATATTATGCTAATTCCACTTGTTACCTAACCACACGAACGGGATAGCCTCTTTCACAGCTAACACGCAAGGCCTCATTATTGCGTTTGAACTCTTGATCAAATGCTTGGTCCTTGTTTGTTCTCTTGTTCCCACTTAGATCTCTCCCACCACTGCAATACTTGCATAAAACAGTGAACCACTATCAGCTAACAAATGCAATAATGTGCACATTATATAAAGAGGTAGCTTTAGATAAAAACTAGAAAGCAGCAAAGGACTTCATCATCTCTAGCAGGCAAAAGAAGAAACATGGTGGAGATCTGGAGGAAAATGTCCAACTTCAAGTAACAAAACGTCTCAAAATGCCYAAGTGCAAATAAGAATTACAAATAGCACTTCCAACCAAGCTCAAGTGTAACATAACAATTTCTTTGAATTTCCTGAAACCTTTTCGAATTTGGAAATGAAAGAAGGTTTATACAGAAGTTAAACAAGCTTAAATGAGACAACATTTGAAGGAACTACACCATGAGCATTTTTCCTTGTTGATCAGCAAATTAAATTAGAATAAAACARAGAGCAAAAGATTGATTATAARATTCTAGTCTATCGTCTAAAGATGAGGAYAAGTTGTCGSACATAAGCTGGTTATCCAACTTAAAYCATAGTGCAGTAACTTCTTAGTCATGTGTGACAGCAAACGGATAATGATTTAGATCCTAAATGTACTCCTTGAAATTGATTAATAAACTAATGAAGATGATAAGACCTAAGTTCATTGTGCAACACTGACCTTCCAGTGTAGATAAACCATTCTCCATGGTCCTCATCATCAATGTAACCTCCTGAAAGCACTACTGATTGTGAACCATATTTTTGTTGTCCAGAGATTCCGGCAACTGGGGGACGGTGCACTCCCCACTGACCACATTGATGGCGATCATCAAAGCATTGACCTACCAAGATACCTCGATTCATAATTGGATCATACTCTGCTGAGATAGGTCCAAAATGATCTGAAGGAGCTGTGACCATATCCTTGCCTCTTTTTGCATTGGCAAGCCCACCCTTTTTTGCACGTTCTGTCACATACGAKACATCAGGTAGGTCAGCAGCATTGCAGCTAGAATGACAGAACTTGGGAGGGCCTCCACTGATAAATGATCTCAACATCCTGGCATGCCGGATGTTTTCTATTAGTACCAAGTTGATTCGTGGTTTGTTAGCCATGGCAGAAGGGATACTGCAGCGACATTTTACACACTCACGTCCCCCTTGGCCAATCCACTTTTGGAAGCATTTCAAGCAYAAGTTATGACCGCACGGTGTCTGGATTATTTAAACAGGAAGGTCAAATAGAAGGACAGTAATGTACTCTTAGTACATCAGATTCAATCACTATCTCACAAGCGTTATATAAAATGGCAAAATTTAAGCTTGATTCAGTAAGAGAAATTAACAATTATCTATTGCTATGTAATCTCAAGAGTGGTCCWGCACTTTCAGTTCTTTCCCCTGAACTTAAGTCCGTGAATTGCCTTACGAGAATCCGATAATGCACTATCAACACATATTGCTTCATTGACCTTCATATAATATTCAAGGTAAGTCGATTGAGTTATTGTCCTATTACAGAGGAAAGAAAACCAGAATTTTCCATAAGTAGCGACAAATTTCAGGTTTTGAATCAACCAAAGAACAAATGAACTATATGGCTGGACAAACACATGCAAGTACTAAAGGAGTAATTCAACTCATCATGACATAATAGCACTTCAAGTGGAACTAGCCATCAAGTATAGTGTGCGATTCCTCAAGGGCTGTTCCAGGTATAGAAGTCATACAAGTAGGAAGACACTAGTAGGAAAAAGTTCCAGTACAGGAAATTACGCTTAGAAACTAACTTTTTGAGTGTAGATTAAAAATATGCAAATTATCTCAAAGATACAGAACAAGGTACGAAGACAATTTCTATAATTGTAAACTAGATGTTGGCAAGATAACTTAACTGATATATGGAATCAAAATAGCAATAGAGTGGAGAAATGCCACCAAAGAAAGCTAATTAGCAAAAATTTGCATCCCAACAAAAAAGTGAATTTAGAGGTTAAAAGCACAGAAGATTCTGTTTAATATTCATCTGAATGCATAGRACGGAAGCTGGATTTTCTTTCTCTCATGGTGACAAACTAAACAAAACGACAAGGTTTGTGAAAAAGATCCCAAAAAGAAGGAAAAAATGATAAAAGTAGCTTCTTGTTGAACTTATGATCTTATCCACTCAAAGAGGAGATTTTGAATTTTCAGAAATGTAAACATGAGTTGAGTATCCAAAGCTGACCAATTGAGGAATAGGAAAAGTGGGACTGAAGTTGTCTATAACATTAAGTAATTAAATAGTTACAAGTATCACTCTACGCATATAAGCAAGAAATGGTTACTAATAGTCTATTATCCTCTTCTAGTACTGTAGATGTGAGAGGGAATTCAGTCCTTTCCAAGGAAAGAAACACATCGCGATTTTTCCCCTTTTCAGTCAAAAACAAGTGGAGAAGACGGTCAACAATCAATTTTGCTATGCTAATCATGTACTATGTTATATGCATATGCATATGTTGTTTGTGCTAGGAGATAAGTTTGTATTGATAGATAGGTATACAAAGAGACGCATATATTAGTTGGATTCTGGAACTTAAAATCTGATAGTCGGAAAACCAGCCAGCTTGTATAGGCATGTACCGAAGAAATATAAAACTCTAGTGTGAAAATAAATGTTTATATGTATAAACAGAATTCTACGGATACCTGCCTGCTTCTGTATGTTATACAGTATATATACGSACATAGAATCAGAAATGCAGGAAAAAGAAGGTCGATTGACAGATAAACCAAGAATGAAGTGTATACCGTGACAGGCCTCTCCGGCAACTGCCTACAGAAGGCGCACATGAACGAATCAGTAAGAACGGCCAAAACTTCATTCATTTCCTCTTTCCCCTCCATCTTTCTTCCTTCTTCTTCTTCTTCCTCCTCGTCATCGTCATCAGTTTTTCCACTGAACAGCTGCTGTTTCTTTTTCGCCTTCTGACGCTCAGTCAGCGAAGCATCAGCCTCAATCGCGCGAATTTTCGCTATGAGCTCTCCACCGGAGGCAGGAGCCGGTGCCGGAGCTCCGGCTCGTCCGACGCCGGAACAGTCCGGACACTCAAAATGAACCGCTAACGCCAGAGTTTCAGGGACAGCAGATAGGCAGGACACGTGCCACGGCGCGGCGCACGTGACACAGTTAAGCCTCTGGTCGGCTTTTGGCATTTCTTTGCATAGCATGCAAATGCCGTCTCCGTCGATTGGCAGCTGTTGCTGCTGGCTGCTGCTACTGATTACCATTGCTGAAGCAAGACGAGAATGGGCACTGTGATYGACGACTGCAAAAGGAGATGAAGTTCGTGATGTTTATATAATGCGAGAAAGGAGAGTGAAACAAGGAAAGAGATGGAGAGAGAAAGTGAGYAGGGCGGGTTTTTGAATGGATTTGAGCTGGTTTGAATGGGAGGAGTGATCAAGTGTGCAAGGATGTACAGAGTGTCACTGGATGTTTGAAATATTGGAAGATGAAGTGCAATGAGATGGCGATGGTTCTTGTCTAGTTTTGATTAGGGAGAGCCGAGAACTAGATAGGTGTTTGGAGTGTTGGGCGATGCTCTCATCTTTCCCATCATAGATGAATGGAGTGTAGGTCTCAAGATAATTCCTCGATTACAAGATTTTTTTTTTTTTTTAAAGCAATCTAATACGTTAGAGAATCGAGATGCTATTTATTATTTTCTGCTGTACGGCCAAGGCGGCAGTACTGCATAACATAGTCAAATTAGTCACTATCAAAATGTTTTGTTACTAATATTAATAGTATTTTTTCTATAATATTACGTAATATTAATCRAATATATTGCTATCGAAATATATCGTTATCAATATTAATAATATTTTCCTTTATAATATTACGTAACGTTAATTAATCTGTATCGAAATGTTATTAGCAATATTTTTCCTCTAGAATACAACAATTACTCCGATTCRTAATATTGAATGACAATGAGTTCATATTGTACGTCTAACGATCTATAACATAGTTTTCTCGTGTTCTAATCATTCCAATTGGTGTTTTTTTTTTAATTCATACATTATACACATTATTAATTTATATTTGCATTTAGATTATATTAAAATATTACAATTTAATAATAATCCATTTTGGATAACTTTATTCTTTACGCAAATTAAAAATTTGTCAATAATAAATTTATTTTAATTTAAAATATGAAAGGTTAAGAACGTGTAACTCACGATTATGAAAAGTAAAAGCATTCAATATAATTATTGGTTTATTATCTCTTCTAAATTCCCTTTTAGAATTCTAAGCATTCAATACAATTAGTGGTTCATTATCTCTTCTAAATTCCCTTTTAGAATTCTAGGTAACTAAAAATTAATCAAATATAATTTTATCAAATAACACAATAACATAAGAATTCGTAACAAATATGATTATATTGTATCAATCCAATAGTAAAATATATTTTTTTTATTTTTTTCCAAACTCTAATTATATATTTAAAATATTAATTTACATAATTTATTAAATAATGCAAAAAGATGTGATATAAAATAACATGCAAAGCACGCTATCTCATACCAATAAAGAAAATATTTTGATGCGAGATGTAGTACGATTTTCCTCTCTATTCTTGGTCCTTATTACCGAATCTTGAAAATGATTCGTGAGATTTAGTTTCATTACTTGACCAATCCTACCATATAAAAATTGAACAAACATAGCACTTGTAATCATTCCTTTATCTTACAAAAAGAATAATACCTAATTCAAAATATAAAGAAATAGACATACAATATGTGAGTTGAAACAAAAGCATACTTTATATTTATATTGTTATCATTCATTACCAAGAAAATTTCCTTTTTTTATCATCTTAACAACATCTAATCTAACGAGCATTATCGACTAAATAGCCAATTTTGTAATTATATCTTTAACTTTTTAAGAGAACACAAAATTGCAGACATTAATAAAAATCATAATTAATATTGAAATAATACAACACATAAATTTAAAATTGGAGTTTGGAAGCAAATAAATATAATTGGAAATCGGGCCGGGCATGTCAGGGGCCCGACCTGGCTTGGACCATTAAAAAACTGCTCTAGCCCCGACTCTGAAATCTATTGCAGCAACAGGGCACGAGCTGTTATACTGCTAGAGGCCAGTTATGGATATTCTTTTAGGCTCTGAGCCCGTCGGGCTGAATCATGTCTAGAGATCCCGGGCTTCTTTCGAGCTGTTGTAATTTTCAGCCCGTTGAGCCTGTAGGTAGCTGACGTTGGGCCTCTTTCTCTTCGGCTTTTGAATTTATTTTTGACGGTTTGCTTTATTAATCAGATGTAAATTACCCTTTTTTACTCCCAAGCGGTAAAATTCTCACAACAATCCTCTCAATGTCTCTCAAGCTCTCACAATTCAAAACATTGCAAAATAAGTTATTAAAGAATAAAAGTTCTGAACCAATTAAAATAAAATAATCAAATTCAAGTTTTGATCATCTTCAAGCAATCAAGAATTCTTGATAATTTTTCTCGAGCTTTTAGTTAACATCTACTCTTAATTTTCCTTACATATTTATTTACTATTTTAGTTACTTGCTGGTTGTTTTTGTTTGAATTTTTGCCTCCTACTATACTAGTTCTACATTTTATTCTATTTGGATCATTGTATTTGACTACATAATGCTAGTTTTACATTTTAAAAGCCGATCGTCATGTTAACTTTCCTGTCGTTTGAGAACGTCGATAGTTTTCGAACTTTTGAAAACTTAAGAAATAAAGTTTAGATGGAGCGGAAGTGTAGGTCGTAGTGCTAGGAGAGAAATTAGTACCATTCCATCATCAATGAAGCCACAATCTGTCACTAAATGGTACTAAGGGAAAGAAGCGTTCCTTTTTATTTATTTTGAAAAATGATGAATTAGAAAAGAAAGCTATTCTGAAACTTACAAAACTGAACGAATTATAAAAAAAGGATGGACGCTACACTAATGGCGACCTTGAATTATGAACATCTCTAATTTCCTTATCAACAAAATATTAGTCATCATATTTCCGTTCCACAATAATATCATGCAGATAATACATGTGACGATCAAGCGCGGACGCCCCACATGATTCCTAAATGTAAACTGTTGAACCAGTTCAAAGTTATTATTACGGAAAAAGATCCAGAACAAATTCCATTTAAGGATCACAACTTGTATTGAGAGAAACTCTAAAACGAGAGAAATACCAATTTCGGGTTTCCAAATTCCGAGATCAAAGCTGCGAAACCCTCTCCGAAAATTTCAAAAAAGCTCAAATCCCTAAATCAAGTTACAAAGCACTCAGAAAATTTCAAGAGAAGTGCCAAATCCCGAATCAAGTTTACCAAGAAAGTCCGCAAGACAATTTTAAGAATCTAGAATCTCGAGATTAAGCTGCCAAGCTCTCAGAAAATTTCAGAAAAAAAGAATCAACGAGATGAGATTGCTTGCCACGAGAATATTTAAGATATTGTAACACTTATCTTATCAACGTTTATAAGATTAATACACTTGCTTCGCAATTTTTCTGTTTTTTATATTTTTTTGTAATAAATAAATTCATGTAAACTGTATTAAAAGATTGATAACAAAATGTTATTTACGTATTATATATATATATATATATATGAAACATAATCACAGCTATTAAACATGTAGTTTTATTTATTAAAAATTTCTCCTATTATAACCCATCATTTAAAAGTCATGTATAAAAAGCAAAGCTTGAGTTTGTAGTTTAAATTAGAGTTGAAATTAGGTGGACTTCTATTTTTTTATGTTAGAAAGTGTTATTTATTATCAAAGCCAATATTAATTGATTTTTGTAATAATAATGCTTTTGAACCTGACCAACATTTTGAAGATGTCATGTCATTTCATCTTTTTAGCATGTTTAAAGGAGCCATATTACTTCTTTTCGGCTCTTATGATTTCAACATTAKTTCTAGTCATTTTTATTTTTAATAAATATCAAGAGCATACTATAWTTTCAGAAATAATGTAAAATACGTCAATCAAATTTTAAAAATACTATGAAGATATTCCTTTATTATATTGTATGACTTTGTATTTGGATCCTTGGGAATGTTTTGTGTCTTGAATCTAGTATTAATTATTATTAGATACTAATGACAGTGAACAAGCTCTTTCTTTATTCGATTGTTTATGTATTAAAAATAACAACAATATGACTTTAATATCTACGTGTTTAACATATATGAGAAATTGGATGATTTCGAATTGAACAGCCATTTTTTATCGATTCTCGATTCTTTGCCGATGACAATTTCATCGTCCAGAGCTTCCTCATCTAGAGCGATCATCCCTCACGCTCTTTTCAAGAAACAAAGGCAATCAACCCTCAATGAGCTCTCAATGTATGAGTTGAGTACACAAATCAAAGATGAATTTCCTAATTTTGATATTATTTGATGGTGACATGAAAATAAAAAAATATTTTTGATTATGTCAATGTCAATTATGGCTTAAAAAAATGCATTTAGTGAGAACAGTCGAAATATTATATAATAGAAAAAATAATTATCCCTTTTAACATAAAAATTCTTATATGCACCAATAATTAGTAGAAAATCGAAATACAACAATAAATATTGGATTTTAGCGCCACTATCTAAGCGAATTCGAAGTTTTGGAAGAAGAAGATAAAAACAAAATAACAAAATGAATATTGATTATTATATTAAATTTTTAGACTTGTATTCTTTTTTTCAATATTATTTTTAATTTGGTTTTAACATTAAATCCTCCTCTTATTTAATTTTTATTTTCATTACTAATAAAACTGATAAGGGTTCATGCCAAAACCCCTACCACTTTAAGGTGGTATGATTCCTAAATTTTTTTTCTCCTTATAACTTTATTTTATTTTAAGTTTATTAGATTTAATCATTTAGATATATTTTTTTCATATAAAAATCAAAGTCTAAACTAAGTAAACAAAAGAAAAAGGGTTTCTTGACCAATGATTATTAGTTCAAGTAGTAAGGAGCTTGATACTCTTTTAAGTAAGGTATGAGTTTAAATTTTGTGAATGAAGTAAATAATATTGGAGAGTTTTGATCTCTTTATYGGTCCGTCTAGACTTGAATCTGGAACGGTTAGAATCAAAAATTTCGAATACGAATGGTCAAAATTTTAATGAAAATATATATTTTCCTTGATGTAATTATGTTATATATTCATAAAAGGATTACTTATGTTGTAAAATCGATCATAAAGAAAAGAAAAATTAAGTAAAATTGAAGTTTAATCATTTTTGTTGTATATTTTAAACCCTAAAGAAAATAACAGGATTACTGACAAAAATCAAGCCTAACAAGGCCCGGACCGGCAGCCTCCAACTTAAATGGCTTAGGCCAACAATTACTGTCCCGCTCTTTAGGAAAGTTTGCCCAAACTGGTAACAAGACMGGCCTAGGATTACTCAAGCCAGCCTCTAGCCTGATGGTCAGGCCCGTTAAGGCGACTCCAAATTGTTTCACCGTGAGCCATAATTCAAAAAGTTAAGGTTATGCTCCGTTTGCGTTCCAATCTCAAGCTTTCATTTTTAAAACTTTTCTATTTTGAGCTATTGTTTTCAAATTTATTAAAATACGTTCAATTTGTCATTTTTAAAAATAATTTTTAAAAATAAAAAATTGTAAAACACATTTGATTTAGAATTAGATTTTAACTATTTTTAATAAATTCACTTATAAATTAAATTTTAAATACCATCAGTATCAGAATATTCTTAATTAAAATTAAAAACAGCAATTGTCATTCAATTCATTAGAAGTTTTTTGAGATAATAAATAAACAAAAAATACATTTTTCGTATTTTAGTTGTAAGATAATGTTTTGCTTGAAAACGCTCAAAAATAATATTTTGCTTCTTTTTTTTTCCAATTTTCAATATAAAAAAGTATTTTTTGAAAATACGTTTTCGAAAATTTGAAAAAGAACTTATTTTTAATGTTATAAAACTTGAACAATAAAGGGAATCGGAGCTTACTTTTAGAGGTAAAGTAATCAAAGATCTATATAATAGCAMCCTCAATCACCCAATATAGCGAGAACGAAAGCCAGAAACTATAAGTACGGATTTAGAGCTTTAAATAGAACCAATTATGCAATGTTGTCCAAGCTACTTCAAATTCAAATATGTCTCTTAGCAAACTACTAGACATCAAATCAAATATTCAAGATCTACCTTAAACATAAATAAATTGATTAATATAAAAGCAAATCAACAATCTAATATTTAAGTAGTAAATAAATAAATAGTCAAAGAACAAGAAAGCAAGGCAAGATAAATTTCCTSTGGTTAAGTCTAATCTGCCTCCGTTCATAATTAAATCCTTAGTGCACGGGGTTGATGACCCAGCATTCAATGGCTGAACCCTCCAATAATTCTCACATAATTATCAGACTCTAAGCTAACTATCAAAAGTGTGACTCTAGAATTCTCAAATACAATTAAGAAACTCTGTCCTATTGAGAGGATGAAAATGTGAGAGAAGGAGAGTTCTTAAGTTGGAATTTTTTTGCATTTCAACCCCCAATCAACCTCTAATATTCATAGGCCAAGAAGGAATTGCATTGGAAAATTTCCTCCTAAAATCTCCAATAAGTTATTAAGATTATTGTGGATATGAAAATTTTATAATCTATTTAAATAGTCAATAGTTAAATTTAAATGCTTTCATTAAAACTGAGAAGTATTTGAAATCTCAATCAATGAGATGATGACACGTATCGAGGATGATAAGGTTCAATAAGTAGAAATTAATGAAGTAGCTCGGCGAATCAAGTGAATACACGTCGCTGATTTTGACCAATCAAATCAATTTACTTTGCCTATAAATATAAATAGAGGGCAAAGCATAAGAGGAAGAGGTTTAGAAATTCGTATCAAGGCCTAACAATTGAAAGAAGTTGAGAGAAGAGAGCACCKAATATTTCCCCAAATCTCGACATCAAGGTGAAAAATTTCAAAGAGAAGAATCAAGGCATTGATTCTTATCACGAGAATATTAGAGATCAAGTTGTGAAGTCTTCGAAAAATTTCTAAGAGAAAAATCAAGTGATTGATTCTTGTTACGAGAAAATTTTAGGAATTGTAAAACCTGCCTGACAAAATTATTTTAAACTGCAGATATTGGGGTTTTCTTTGGCGAAGAAAAAATCAACTCCTTTTTCAGATTATTAGTGAGAGCGAAAAATCTCCTTTTTGACGGATTCCGGTGCCCCACTAAGTCCACTAAGGGTCGGTGAAAGCAGACTCCGAAAGGACAAAAGCTAAGCTGGTCCAAATTCTTTATATTTAAATAAACATCTTTGACCAATTCAAAGCTTTATATAACATTGTACATGAATAAATAAAAGAACCCTTTGTTACCTAATTAATACTTCACAATAATTCGCCTCACCAGTCTTTAATTAAAGTAAGATGAAGGATTTTATTGTGTGATCATGTTGGTGTCTTTTGAACTTTAACCAGCACTTAGGATGCATAATTTGAGATGTACGAGATTAGGGAGAATAAATTCTTAAATCTAATATCTTAATACAAGTCAGTTATATTCATGTCCAACACATTAAAGACTCTTAGATAAATTCTGAAGGTGACCAAGCGGCAGCTAGTCTAGTGAGAGCTCTAGAGAATCAGTCTAAATTCTCAACAGAGGCAGCTCCACCTCAACACTCACATAGTGATCTTTATTAAGTGAGTATACCAAAACTAAACACACCATCGTAATTAAGAGTCTATGACTCAACCCTCAGTTTCATTGTAGTTTAGCACTATAACATCATAGGATAAGCCTCTCAACATAAAAGTTGGTGTTTTGACAGACAGCTTATATGACTTCTTTTCCCATTGAACTTACTTCTTGGGATGGCCATTCATGTAGGTAGGTTTCTGTCARTGGTCATTCATTTCCATAGACTTTAGATCCACCCTCCTCCCTGGATGTTTCAGACATAAGCTTCTTGCTCAGAGGCTTCGTTAGAGGATATGCAGATTCCTTTCTGACCGCACGTAGTTTAGAGTTATTATTCCATCACATAGCAAACTTTATAATATTATAGCTCAGTCCGGTATGTCTTCTTTTCCTCTATAAATTTTATTTTGGGCTCTTTTGCTTGCCGCTTGGTTATCACATTTAATGGATATGGGAGGTACCGATTTCATCCATAAAGGGATATCATACAGAATGTTTCTCAACCATTCTGCCTCTCCAACAGCTAGCTCTAGAGCTACAAGCTCAGATTCCATGGTGGATTCTGCATTACATGACTATATACATGATTTTCATGAAACAATTCCACCCGCAATGTAAATGTATAGCCACTGGTCGAGTTTGAGTCCATCAATGATTACTTTAACATACACAATTTGAGAAACACGATCATTGTTGTTCTTCTTCAAGTGTACACTCGCATCAAATGGAGTGGATAAAACATAATATCCAAACTTTTTCATTATTTTCTCAACATAGTGAGATTGGGTCAAAATGATTCCTGAAGACTCGTGTATGATTTTGATTCCAAGTATCACTTGTGCCTTTGCTAAGTCTTTTATGTCAAACTTTGAAGCTCGAAATTTTTTAGTAAATTTTACTATGTCTATAAATCAGTTCCAATAACGAGTCTGATTTTCAAACTTCTTCTTGGAACCCGATTCTATTAGATTAGCCTTACCATAGTTTCAATAGTRTTGGAGTTTGCAGCTTGCTCCTTAATAACAACTCTCCTCAATCTTGATATGAATAATTATATCGTCAAAGTCATATCTTTCCTTTTATGTTTTAGAGATATCTTATAAGTAGCCCATGAAGTAGGAAGTTTTTCCATTAATGCACCAGGAAGGAATGTATTAGGAACATCAATACTCGTAGTAGTCAAATCCTTCGCTATCTTTTCTTAATCATTCATTTGAGCATAAATAGCTTTATCTTCACCCATTTGAAAATCTAAAATTTTTTCCTATAGCATACTTCTTTACACCAGCATCATTGTTCATATGCTTTTTATTAATAGCATCCCTTAAATTCTTTGTAGAATSACAATTATTAAATAAATTTAGAAATCATCAAAGAGAGTTCAAAACGTAGTGACGACATAGATGATCATTTTTCACCCACTCAATAATTAGCCTCAAATTTTTCATCTTTCTCTTTATCAGTCTTTTTGATGTTCTGATTTTGGAACATTCAACACATCAATCAATTCCATGGTTTCAAGCAGAAAGTATCTTTTGCATCCATCTCTTAAAATTTGTCTCACCCAATGGTTAATTTTAGTCAAATCAATTGTTGGAGTCTTGATTTTCTTCTTAATAGCATCTATGATAATCAGTTACAACTATTAGACTTAAGATTATTGGAGGTAAATTAATTAGAGATCTATATAATAGCGACCTCAATAACCCAATATAACCACAAACCAAAGGCAAATAGTTTAGAAAATGGTACCGATTTTGATCTTTGCCTAAGACTAATTATTTAATGTTGTCAAGCTGCATCAAACCCAGACATGTCGCCTTGCAAGCTATTGGAAAACAAACCACATATCCAAGATTCACCTTAAACGTTAGTAAACTGGTTAATACAAGGAAGTTAACAATGTAATATTGAATTAGTAAATAAATAGATAATCAAAGAACGAGAAATCGAGGCGAGATAAAGTCTACYTGCTTAAGTATAATTTGRCCCCTTTCAGAATTATATCCTRAGTCCACGGGGTTGACGAGTGTCAACTCTTAGCATTCAACGATTGAATCCTCCAATAATTCGCATGTAATTATTGAACTCCATGCTAACTATAAAAGGTGTGGCTCCAAAAATTTCAAATACAATAAAGAGTTGAACATTGTAAAAAAATTATTAGTTAATTTTAGCAATATCTAGGAATAAACTTTAGTTTCAAGAAATGGGTAGTAGAAATCGGAAAAAAATTATCTTTTGTTATAATTGGAGAAGAAAAATAAGAAGAGGGTTAGTGTGAATTGTAGACAAACTATCATTATTATTATATATACACCACAACTATTATGTCAAAAAAGGACTATCGTAGCATATGACATACGCTGCCAAAAAGTTCTAAAAACAATCTTAGGGCTAAGGCGACATTTTTTACCAATGTCGGATAAAATTTATTTTAGTTATAGTCGCCTTAGGTTTCCCTAATATTTTTGACAAACACGGGTACATGGCTAGGGTGACGTTTATATCAAGTTTATAACTGCGTTTAATTGCGTAGCAATACATGCTATTTGGGGCGACATTTGTAAACGTCCATATATTAGATAGAAGACAATGTTTTTGTGTAACATATGATGACTTATGCAAATGCCAACACAAGGGATGTTTAGTCGAGATTTACAAATGTTGTAAGAGAGGTATAATACCAACACTTGTGCTTATGTTATGATGACATAACTCACYGGACAATTTGTGTTTTCGGGACATTTACAAACGTCATAATAGGTTTGGTACCCRGACATTTACTTAATATATATCTTAACATTTTAGAAATAGCATGACAATGACATTTATTTATGTCATTTTATAATAATTTATGACCATGTTTCTAACGGTCGCGCAGAAAACATATTATGACGTTTATATAAGTAGCGCGAAGGTAAATGGAATGACTTATTGCAATAGTCGTGCAATATATACTATTACTACTTTTGTAAACATTGGGAAAAATTGTTTCTGTTGACATTTTGTAAATATTGGGAAAATATATAAAACAACATTTATAAACTTTATAATATGGTTTTATCCGTAATTTTCCAAACCATCATTCAAGTTATTTTTCCAACATTTGCAAATGTCTGGATATGAATGTTTGGCCAACAATTGTATAAGCCGTGTAATTYGATCTTTCCCAATATTTGTAAAAGGTCACAATATAATTATTATTCCAACATATTTGTTTATTTATTATGACATTTTAAAATGTCAGGATATATATCACAAAATTAAAAAAATAATTCGACATTATTTTGAAAAAATGATAAATTGTTATTTTTAAAATTAAACTGTTAAATTGAAATTATGATTCAAATATTTGATTGAAATTAAATAAATATTTTTATAATATTAAGATAGGGAAATACAATTAGTTGAATTACAATTTGTCATAACTAAAAGTATCCACCACCAATCTAAAAGGCAGCAATGTAATCATATATATATATATATATATGCATAATTAAATAAAGTAATCAACTATAATATTGAAATAAAAATTGACACCAAAATAGTCGTAGTCGACTGTGGTACTCGACCATGGTATTCGACTATGATAAAACCTCACATTCTCTAATTTCGTTTTCATTATTACTGGCCACGTGTGAACCAAGATTGCTTATACATTCTGCATCTTACAAATCAATTTTTAGGGATAAATATATTCAACACAAACAATTTTTATGTAATGGATAAAAATATTTATATAGAAGATTTTAAGGAATAGATAATGTGTTGTCTTAATATATTAGAAATGGTCGGATTCAAATTTAAACTCACATGTTTCATAACAATTTCAAGCAATGTAGCAATTTCTTTAGACAATCCCGTAATCTTTTCTTCAAGGTTTTTGTTCTTCTCCTTACTTATTCATTTTCCTTTATCACTTCTAGATTTGAAGTTGAAAACACCTTCGGGGTTACTTCAAAACCCATTAAATGCACTCCATTCCTTTTCGGACCAATTACTTGGTATAGGGCATCACTTTAAGGTGAAATGCMACCAGACTCTTGTGAAGTCCCACCTTCATGCATTCTTTCATTTAGAATTTGTTGTATTTTGTTCTAACTAGAAAAAATATTAATAATCAAGTGGTATATATAGTCAACTATTAGATATGATCATAAGTTACGAAAATGTAATCTTTACCAATATTTTCTAGCCTATTAATTAACTAACGTATTGTCCTTGTACTTGTGATAATCCACAGGTATCTTTACTCTATTAGGARGTTTTTATTCTTTTTTAAACTTACAAATCAGAAATCCTCTTAATCTTTTATGTGAAAAGCAATGTTTGAAATTTCACTTAAATTAAGGAAATATAGTGATAGATGCGGTAATAAATTACCTCAAGTTATGTTCTTCGAGCAAATGAAATGCTCTGAGATGTATATGACATCTTCATATGAGCTCTTGCTTTTCATCTATTTTCAGACTTTTGCTACACAGAACACTTATAAATAGTTTTTCCCTCATGCATAGATTATGGAGTAGGTTATGGTATTTAACTATATGACACATATGAATGCTTAGTTTCATAGTGAATTATGTATTACATAAACTATACCTGCCACTTTCAAAAGTATCATATCTCTGCAAGCTTGTGCCATTGATCTAGTTTATTCCTCGTATTAAAATTGACTCTCAATTCTGATAGATTGTTGTGTTTTGAGAAATTGTCATTGGATAGGTGTGCTTGAATTCTTTCAAATATTTTTTGACTAGGTGGAGCCCCCATGACCTCCGACTTGTTTCAATTTAAATTTTGATGTGACGACTCTCCATATTTCATTATTGAATCTTGCTAATATACATCTCTAGTCATCATACACGAGTGGTGTTAGATCTGGATTTCTTGCTGCAGTCCCGCAAAAATATTCTAGATCCCTATTGTTAACACATTGGTTGAACATGTTAAACTCTGCTTTAGTCTCTTTTTCTAGGCTTATATTCCAACATTTGCAAGTTGGTAGGTTCTCTTGTATTTCTTGCTTGTTGATTGTCGAGATCCTACTACAGGCATATTAATTAGTAAATAAAAGGGTTATTGGAAATCTACTAGAATCTACAAGTATGAATACTTATAGTGTTCGCCATTTTCAGAATTCTCTTAATTATCTATGTGGTTCATATCTTGGAACTATAAATCAGCTTCTAGACTCTCAAAATTGTTGCTCTATTGTGATAATCTATTAGAATTRAGCGTACAACTAAGAGATGTTCTTCTCTTTCTCTGTTCAARGTCCTTGGGTGTCTCTCTTTGGATGCGTTTCAATATATGAGGTGTGAGTTTGAAGAAAGTAATAAGAAGCTATTACAAGGGAATGATGAAGCAAAAACTATCAGACTAGTATGATAAGAGTGTAGAGGCGAAAAAGAGTCAGAGGAAGAGGAGCAGTGGGATGAGAGGTAGAGAGAGAGAGAGAAGCCGTGGGAAGAGGAAAAAAAGATTGGATAGGCTCTTTGGGAATCCTTTTATCATGTATTAACCTAGGCGATTTAATGATAGGTATCAATTAGGCAAAATTTAGGGATAGAGGGAAGTTTAAACAAGGGTTAAAATATAAGTGGCGGGACTTGAAAATTTGAGCGAAAATTTTTGGTTATGGCTAATCTTTTGTTTTCTATAATTAAGTTAAAAGTTCAACTTTGTGGTTGTCAGCTAATTATATTAATGTGGTATGTTCTTCTTTTACTTCTATTTTATTAAATAAAAAAAATTAACAAATAGATATACATAGAAAATATTACTAAAAGCATATTTAATTTAAGAATAATTTAAAATAAAATTTTAGAGTTTTTCTAAAGAGTTGTAATTGAATTATATATTATTCTATTTTAAATAATTTTCATTATTATATTTTTAATATTGAACTACTTAATCGATTCTATTGATGAGTTAATGTTAATAATGCCTATGATGTCTCTAAATGCATCTATAATTCTACATATAATGTTAATAATGTTGGTAATGTCTCCAAAATGTATATAAAATGCCCTTAATGTACTTACAGTGTAACTATAATTCTTATGTACAAATAATGTACCTATAATTTACATATAGTATATGATTCATACACACACATCCAAACACAATTTATACGAAATGGTAATTATTTGTCTATAATGTACCTATAATGTATATAATGTCTCTAATATGTATAATTTCCATAATGAGAAAAAAGAAATTCTACAATGTCTATAATGTCTTTAATGTATAAGTCATATGTTTGTAAAATAAGTAAAATGCATAAAATTTATAATGTCTATATGTAATATGTCTAATGTGTATAAGGTCTATAATGTATAATGACTATATAATGTTCATATATATATATATATATATACACACACACACACACACACACATTAGGAGCCTCCCCCCTCGCATTATATCAATTAAGATGATGGTCAAATTTGACCTTTCATAGAATTATAGGGCACATTTAATTCTTGGTATCGCATAAATTAAAGGAAATATTAGACTTTTCATACAATTCGTCTAAATTATTTAGATAGAATCTATCAATTGGGGTGCGATATGATCAAATTTGACTTTTTATGAAATTAAATGGCATATTTAATTTTTGAAATCACAATAAATCAAAGGCCATATTAGACATTTCATAGAATCCGTCGAAATTATTTAATTAGAAAGAATATATTAATGAGTGCAATGTGGTCAAATTAGACTTCTATGATATGAAATTAAAGGGCATATTTAATTTTTAAAATCAAAATAAATCAAACGGCATATTAGACATTTCACTAAAATCAGTCTAAATTAATTAATTAGATAAGATCTATCAATTGAGGTGCAAATTTGGCCAATGTAGCATATAYATGTGCTAARGAGTTAATTTGATAACTCATTCACATGTATAATGTGAGTATTTAGAAATGACTAAATTATATAATTAACCTAATAAGGAATACAAAAATACTACTTATATTCCATAATTTTTTCACCCTATAACCGAGGTGACTCTTTTTGTGTACTCGACTAGGACATCTATATAATTTCTTCTTGTACATATTTGGAGTTCAACAATCTATTTCCTAAATTCCTTCAACCAATATATATTCGTGTACAAAAAGCTCTTCATGCTTCTAGTTGTGACATTATGGATTCTATTGATGTGATGTTGTTTGTTATTTGCATTACATACTTCCACTGTTCTGCAATTTCATCGCCATACACGACAATGGTGGTGAAAAAAGCACTGCTAATCTAGCCCTTGCACTTGATAAAATCTATCAATTGAGGTGCAAATTTGGCCAATGTACCATATAAATGTGATAACGAGTTAATTTGATAACTCATTCACATGTATAATGTGAGTATTTAGAAGTGACTAAATTATATAATTAAATCTAATGAGGAATACAAAAAGACTACTCAGATTCCAGGAGTTTTTCATCCTATGGCCAAGGTGACCCTTTTTGTGTACTCTACTAGGACATCTATCTAACTTCTTCTTCTACATATTTGGAGTTCAACAACCGATTTCATCTAAATCCCTTCAACCAATATATATTTCTGCACAAAAAGCTCTTCATGCTCCAGTTTGTGACATTATATTGATGTGATGTTGTCTGTTATTTGCAATTACATACTCCCACTGTTCTGCAATTTCATCATCATACACAATATTGGTGGTGAAAAAATCACTGCTAGTCTAGCCCTTGCACTTCATCGTCAAAAATTGGGCTTCAGTTTTGCCCAAATATGCACTATTATGTAGTGMTACTGCCTCTCTGATTTAGGGTATGAGATTATGATTTTTTTTATAGATGGTATTTCATTGGAAATTCTCTTGGTGCACCAGTACATCACCTTTTCCTTAGGTATCTATCTTGGGTAGTGGAACTTGAGGACGAGTTGTTTAAATGGAGAGCATATCAAGCCTTCTTCTGCAAGAGCAAAATGGTGAAAAAGATTGGAAGAATAAGATGAAGAGGCAGAGGATGAGGAGCCACCACCTGAGTATGATCATGAGTTAGACTATCTTTGTTTTCACCAAGATGAATCTGAACCAGAAAGAGACTCCGATTATGATGAGAAGAATATTGAATACGTTGATAAGTCTTATGAAGGCTCTAATGGCTCTAATTTTAAAATTTAGAAATTTCRATTATCGCGTTGGAGAATTTTGGAAGTTGTAATGTTATCATTTTGGGGATTTTAATGCTACATTATTTTTTAATGTAGTTATTTGAATGTGAAATGGAAACAACTTTAAGTTAATGGATTTTCAATGTATATTCTACATTTTGTTTCATTAAAGAGTTTTAGTACTTCATCAATTTTTAATCCTTATAATTAGGAAAAAGTTAAACTTGAAGACCGCACTCAAAGATTTGCCAAAAATTAAACAATCACACGAAATTGGAATCATCATATAACTAGAATAAATGTTGATTTATATAAAATTGAAAGTCATATGTCAGAAATAGCGGTCAAGAGGATCAATTGCATAAATTATCAGGTAAAATATGTTTATTACATACTTGACATCTATAGTTGCAAAGTATAGTAACGTGTGAGAGAAAAAGGTATATTAGGAATTGTAATTACCCTTGACTATTTATTGTATAAACAAAAATTTCACATTAAGTACAAAATTTTGTGCATTAATATTTCTATTTTTCAAGAAAATTGCATTTGATCCATAACCTACAAGATTGCCTAAAAACCTTGACTTTCCATGAAGTAACCTATCAATTTAGTCCTTTCATAAACCAAAACAAGCTTTACATCTTCCCCCAATCCCCTCTCTAGACGATAAGATTTAGAGGGAGTAACCAGATTTGCAGATCTTTCCAAATCCTCCATCAATTGATAAAAGCTAGATATACAAAGAGAATAGAGTTAGAATAAGTATTTAGAGGAGTAACCAAATTTATTAAGTTTGAATTAGTTTCCTTTTTCAACGGTAAGATTTCTTGTCCTTYTGTTAAGTGTTCTAATGGATGTCGTGCTAGTATTGAATTAGTTATTGAGCATCTTTTGGAACACAATTTTTCGACTAGTTATACACATTAGTATTTCCATGGTGAGCCATCTTCGACCAATAATGTTTTATTCTATTTTTGGACATGATATATAGTAGACTATGGAAGTCATGTATGGTGAAGGCCAATCAAAATATTAGACAATTTATACACGGCATCACATCTGGCCATGACCATTTAGAGTAAGGAGATAATCAGACAGATCTTTCTAGGGCACATGTTGATGATGCAACAAGATTTTATAGGACATTAAAAGAAATAGATGAACTGTTGTTTGACGGGTGCAGGAAACACAACAAACTGTCTTTCATTCTAGACTTAATCCACAYGAAGTGTATGAATGGATAGAGTAACAAAGCTTTCAATGATTTTGCTAGGTACACTTAGAGAAATATTATCTGGAGGGAAACATTTACCTAGTTCATCATATGAAGTTAAAAAGCTTATTGGTGACCTTGGACTAGGGTTTGAGAAAAATCATGCTTGCTCGAATAATTGTATGCTGTTRTGGAAGGAAAGTGCCAACGATTCTAAGTGCTCTATTTGTGGTTCCTCAAGATGGATTGAAGATAGAAACTCAACTGATGTCAGTCCATCTACAAGGACCAAAAAATGAAAAATAATGAAGCCAAGAAAGGTTTTGCATTGGTTTCCCTTAAAGCCAAGACTCCGGAGGTTTTTTATGTGTTCCAAGACAGCCTCTTTAATTCGATAGCATTATGATCAAAGAATTGATGATGGCATATTGAGGCATCCAGTTGATGCTTGTGCATTGAAACATTTTGATGCTACGCACACAAATTTCTCATAAGATTTGTAATATGAGAATTGGATTAGTGAGTGATGGGTTTAATCAAATTTGAAATATAAATTTTAATCGTAGCACCTGGCATGTGGTTTTATACCTGTACAATTTTCTCTCGTGGTTGTGTATGAAGCAGTCCTCTTTCGTARTGTCATTACTCATACTAGGTAAAATTGATATATTTTTGCAACCTTTTGATTAATAAGTTGATTGACTTGTGGGATAATGGTTGTATTACTTATAATGCTCATTCAAAGAGTACTTTTCATATGAGAGCGAGGAGGAGAACAGAGAAAGAAAAGAGAAAGAATAGAGAAGAAGGAAGAAAGCAATCGAGTAAACAAAAAGGGACAGAGAGTAAAGAGTGAAGGAGAATCCGTTGATAGACTTAAGGAAGTAAGAGAGCTTAGAGAAGAAGAGTGATGCCAAGGCTTCTTAGAAAAGCTTGGTGGATCTTTTTTTGGGGGGGAGGGAGGAGGTGACCAGTGAGTAGGAGAGAATATTGTGAGGAAATTTTAAAGTAGAAGATGACAAAAATTCATGCAATTTAGAGTTTGTATGCAAACTTTCAAGTGAGGAATTTCATGCTTCTTTAAAAGTAGAGTGGCTAACATGCAAGAAAATTAAAAAAAATAAAACTAGAAGTAGGTGTCTTTTATTAGGGAAAATTAGGCAGTGCAAGRGGTGAAAATCTTCTCTTATTGGTCACCCTTAATTTGAAAAATAAAAATAGAATTTTAAATAACTTGAGATAGGTTCGAAACAGTTTTTTTTTATGCGACGATTGCTCAGATTCATTGTAATCGAGCCTAATCTAATTACTAGTTGGACCTAACATAACTAATACGTGTATAAACAAATATGCGCCAGGCTAAATAGATAACCTAATTAGGTCTGACAAATTCCTAATTCTACCCTATTGCCTTTTTCTCGTAATCGTGGCAACAAGATTTTACGACAGTAACTAGGTATTGAAAACTCTGGAGTTCTACATCCCCCCACTAACAAAAATTTTGTCCCCGAAATGTTTACTATACCTGGGAATAACTATGGGTATTTCTGCACATAAATTCAACTGTTTCCTATGTTTCTTCCTTGATGCAGTGATGGTCCCATTGGACTTTGATGAGGCTTCCTTGTTTTGAAGTTTTGTTTGTGTCGTTCTCTAGTATCCGGTTTCTCCTTATATGATAGATTGGTATTGCAATTCAATGTCCTCATCATTCAGTATGTGGTCTAGTGTGGGATAATATTTATTGAGCTACGATACATGAAACAAGTAATGTATCTTGGCTAACTTCACTACCAAAGCTATCCTATAAGCCAGACTTCCCACCTTTTCTAGTATTTCAAAGGGTCTAATATGTCTGGGGCTCAACTTACCTATTCTTGAGTATTTAAATATTCCTCAATATGGTCCAAATTTCAAGAAAACCTTATCAACCACATCGAACTCTAGATTCTATTTCTGTTATTGGCATAGCTCTTCTGACGACTCTATTTGGCTAATAGTCGATCTCAGATTAGTCATACTTTTCGGCACACCTCTTTCATCTTTGGTAGCTGATTATTTTTCCAGGTTCTTGATAACTGGAATTATAGGCGAACTCTGTATTGACTAAGTTATCTATACATTTGTCCCCAAAATCCATAACATATGCCCAAAGCATGTCTTTTAGGATTTGTATAGTTCTTTCCGATTGACCGTCAGTTTGCGGGTGAGCTGTCGTACTGAAATTAATTTTGTGTCCATTGCCTCCTATAATTTGGGCTAAAATTGAGATGTGACGCTACGGTCTTGGTCCTATACTATGCTTACGAGTATGCCATGCAATTGTACAATCTCATGCGTACATAACTCGACAATTTCTCTAGCAAATATTTGATGTTGATAGCTACAAAATGTGTCGATTTAGTCAATCGATCCACTGCTACCCACACTGTATTCCTATTACCATGAGCGTTAGGCAACCCCGTAACAAAGTCCATGGTGATGCATTCCCATTTCCGCTTGGGTATGGGTAATGGTTGAAATAACCCTCCCGACCTTTGATACTCTGCTTTCACCTTTTGACAAGTCAAGCATGTAGACACCTACTGTGTGATTTTTCTCTTGATATTATTCCATCAAAAATGTTGTTTAAGATGATGATACATCTTATTGCTTCCTACGTGGATCGTGTACCAACTTTGATGAGCTTCATCCAAAATACTCTTGTTCAAATTGATGTTGTTATGTACACGTATTCTATTTTAGAAGTATATTACCCCTTCCTGATCAACATTGAAATTGGGTAAAGCTTCAAGACAGCATCTTATCCTTCTGTCTTCGAGTCTCCTCATCTTATTCTTGAATTTRTTTGATCTTTTGCCTTAAGTTGGAGGTTATAGTGATATTAGCWATTAAGATCATCTTCTTCCCCACTTCAACCTCGGAAGACATTATTTGTTCTCAATATTTTACTTCTTCAGGTCAAAACATTGACAACTTTTCCTTCATGCTTAAAGTATCTTTTATGATATTTGCTTTCCCAGGATGATAATTAATCGGGCATTTGTATTCTTATAGGAATTAAATCCATTGTCTCTGTCTCATGTTCAAGTCCTTTTGGGAAAACAAATACTTGAGGCTCTTATAGTCCGTATAAATTTCTTACTTTGCCCCATACAGGTAGTGTCTTTATTTGTTTAGGACGAATATGATGGAAGCTAGTTTCAAGTCATGGGTAGGGTAGTTCAACTGACAATTTATGCTCTCTCAATTRTTTCAGTACAAGTCTTAAGTGCCTCCCATGTTCTTTCGAAGTTCTAGAATAAGTTAGTGTATCATCTATAAAGATTATCACAAAACTATCTAGGAAAGGTCAAATTCTTCTACGAATCTTTTCCAGCTTATTGGGTCACCTTGCTTTTTCCATGTTTCTCGAGTTCGTGCCCACTATTCTCGAGCCGATCCTCTTAACCTAAATGTTGCAAATGCCACATTTTCTTTCCTTCATATATTTTAAAGAGTGATATACGTCTTCTACTTGATCAATCTAGTTTTCTACCTTATCTTCTTTTTCCGCTTCTCCCAAGAATTTCSAAGGTTMGAATTTCAAGAATCACAGCAGTGCCTCATCCTCTTCATCTTGCTCAGCTTGCCTAGGCAGCCTTCCTTTAAGAGTCATCTCCATTAAGGCGGTTAGTGACCTAGAGTATGGACCACGGTTGACTCTTCTGGTGGTGGAGGTGTTTATTTATGAGGAACCAATTCATCCTCATGATCTTATGCAATCACGGTTGCCCATCGATTACCGGGGTTGGCATGTGTTCTACTTACGCTTCTTTGCCCAGAAGCAGTTGACGGACACCCTCACAATTCTTAGGTGCCATATCTTATGTATACACTAATTTAGATTTCATAACTTAATGAAATCTGAAGAAAAGAAAATACCATCCTATCACGTCTTGCTGTATTATCATATYTACACGTAATCATGACTAAGAAACTACTCAGATAATACCAAACTACAGTCATTCCATAGGTAGGAGCGCTACAACCTTATTCATAATCCAAAAARAAGTAAAACCTCAAATTCTTGCAAGCATGACAACGTCATTACCTCAGTAGATCATACTTACTACTARAAGATTTGTCTTAAAAGTTAGACTACATATACATAACCAAAACAGATTACACAAATAAAATCAGCTCTTACCTTCCTACCCCTATAYTTGGATATCAAGTAGGTCACATATACAATGAAGTGCCAGACTAATCTACCRAATCCTACACCATCTAAGGCCTAATGACTACTGGGCCAGAGAGGTTTATGTGATGTTCCTGTCAGGTGATCAGGCCAAGGGAGCCAATGAGAAGGCTTGGCTTGTTGGTCCGGCTAAGGTGGCCACAAAGAAGCATCCATCAAGGGAAGTGGTGTATTAATCGATCGGGTCGAGTTAGGCCCCGGCCCTTCTGGATCGAGCTTCTCGTATAGCCTCAACCGGTCCGTTGCCTGTGCTAGCTCAATATAGAGGTAATTTTCTCCACCTTTAATGTAATACCTGAAAATTTTCTTTCATTGATTTTGTTTGATTTTTGCGTGAAATTGTGTGCCAACTAGGGTTGAAAATTTTATATGTGATTAATATCTTGAAATTACACGTTTAATAAGTATGGAAATATTGTCGGTGTCGAATAAGAGTCATTGGTTGATGTAAGGCTCGACTCGTAGGCCTATTTATTTCTTAGTTGAAAGTTGACTTTTTATCAAAAAAAGCTCGTTATATTTAATTTAAGGATTTTGTGTTAGATTTGGATAGGAAGGCTCGAAAGGTTTAGGTTACGGCCCAAAATAAAAAAAAAGAAAAGAAAAGAAAAGAAAATAAAAAACCCATCTTCTTCTTCGCGTAACCCTAAGCCGTCGCCACTGCTGTGCCGCTTCTCCCTCTGCCTGACCTGATGTCGCTCATCGTGGCTTTTCCTTGCTCCTTTTTCTCTCTTCCCTTCCTCCACTGCTGACGCTTGTAGTGGCTGCTGCTTGTCGCGGTTTGCAATTGGCCCGCCGCATCAGACCACACCGCTGCTCGAAGGACATCGCTCGCAGCGAACGTCACTGAGTCTGACCACTTGCTTGAGTCGTTGCGAAGCGCATGCCGGGAGACCATCCCGTCCTGTCGAGCCATGCAGACCGCTCTAGGTCTTTTCTCCGGTTTCCTTCTCTCGCTCTCAGACTCGAATTGATGATCTGTGGTCCACGCCAGCGCCGACCAAAACGTCTGTCAGAGGCGCGCGATCGGCGCCTTCAGATTCGGTAAGCCATCTTCTTCTTCTTCTTCTTGGKGCGACCGGATCTACGTGACTTAGACACTTGCTAGATCTGCCATCGTCCTCTTCTCTCATTCTCTGCGCAACCGGATCTGCGCGACACCATTCGCCAGATCTGCTATCACCATCTTCTTCTCCTTCTCTACTTAACAGTTTTTCCTCTTCGATTGAAGCCAGATCTCTTGCCACTGGCAGTCACTTTGCTTTCTGTCCTCTCTGCGCAACCGGATCTGCGCGACACCATTCGCCAGATCTGCTATCACCATCTTCTTCTCCTTCTCTGCTTAACAGTTTTTCCTCTTCGATTGAAGCCAGATCTCTTGCCACTGGCAGTCACTTTGCTTTCTGTCCTTGCTGCTCGCGTCATCGGTTTTAGATTTGTAGTACCTTGCCATCAACCAGTAGCCGGAAGCTTGATCAGAAACAGAATTGCCGGAGTAGTGTCGAAGCTTGCCCAGTGCAAGCGGGTGCCCAGCAGCACCAGGTGCCTAGTGCCAGTGCCAGATGCCCAGGTGCTCGACGCCTAGGCGCACCTACGCCCCCACGCCCAGGCGCTCCGATACCCAGACGCCCAGGGCTGTTGTGCGCACCGCTTGACCGCACGCTCGGGAACTCAATACTGCTCCTGCAACATTTGGATCTCGTGAACTTAAAGGTAAAAACGTTAACACTTGATATTGAAATTTATGACWTGTACATAATTATGCCCTGAAGTGAATTAGTGGAGGAACATAGATTAGGTTTATACCTGAGCTAAGGAATTGAATTGTGACCTAAAAATGTGATACTTGATAATATGAGTACTTAATATGGATTTATAATTGATAAGGACATTCTTGGATTAAACACATAATATCTAAGTTGGGATGATCGAACTAAGTAGACTTCTTTTTTTTTGTAATCACAACTAGCTCATTTCGAGGCTTTACGTTGAGAACGGTTGAAGGAGTTCACTTCACAATTTAAGTAAGAACCCATTAACATAAGGGACTCCGGGTAAGTAAATCCTCACATCTCATTAATGTTATGAATGAATGTAATTGAACTCTTTTAGTTGGTCTAATATGTTGTATATGGATTTTACATTGAGGTGTGTAAATTATGTGGAATGTTACATGTGTTCATATCTTGTATTGTTTGTCAAATGATATGTTATATACAGTTGTATGCATTTCATATCATGAGCATGTAGTTAGAGTTTTACATCACTTCTGACATGAGCAATTCACACATTTAGAAAGTGAATGGTTTAGGAAATGGAATTTTAAGGGAAAATGTTAAAGTTTTCAAAAGGGAGTGTAAATCTGGCCATGAAAGATGTGAGTGAGAAATGGG
>MEJB01000012.1:223889-342054 GCA_001752375.1 Rhazya stricta | reverse complement strand
CTTACATGCTCCAAGGAGAGGCGTATGACTGGTGACTGATGGTTCAGCGCCAGCATGAGAGGGATACTAGTCCCTTCACTTGGGATATGTTTATCYAGGCCTTTAACGATAAATATTTTCCCAAGACCGTACAACTACAGAAGGAGAGCGAATTTGTGAGGTTGGAGCAYGGGAGTCGATCTGTTAGTGAGTATGAAGCTGAATTCGTGCGATTAGCCAAATTTGCTCCTGATTTGGTTGCTACYGAGGAAAGAAGAGCAAGGCGATTTGAAGAGGGGCTAAGGCCTCAAATTAAGCTGGCAGTGATCTCATTTGAGATTTCTTTGTATCGAGAGGTTGTTAATAAATCTCTCTTGGTAGAGAYGGCTCAAATGTTGAGTAAGGAGGAGTTTAGGAGTCCATCCATGAATCAGAGATTTAGATGTGGAAATCCTAAGGGTGCTCAAAAGAGGAGGTACGATCAAGAGAGTAGGRAGGGAAATCAGCAAGGCAAACAGCAGAAGAAAGTTTGCTCCAAATGTGGRAAGGAACATATGGGTGAGCGTCTCTTCGGCAAGGGGTGTGCAACAAGTATGGGAAGCCCAGGCATTTTGTTAAGGAATGTCCTGGTGGAAATGGTGGGGTGTGCTTCAACTGTGGAAAGCCCAGACACTTGGCCAAGGACTGTAGAGTGGTAAAACCAACTGCTCAGGCACGCATCTTTACCATGATGAGGAAGGAAGCCGATGAAGCAGCGACCGTAGTGTCACGTACCTATAGCTTTAAAATTTCATTAATTCAATTATTATGAATGATTGCACAAGTTTAAGATTACCTGTTATGTAGGCACTTTATCTGTGTGTAATACACCTGCCAATATACTATTTGATTCGGGAGCTACCCACTCCTTTGTCCACCCTGCTTTCGCTGAGAGACTTCGAACCTTATGTACACGTATGGATATACCGCTTGGTGTGTCCACACCTTCTGGGGAAGTCATGAATTCCGAGTATGTGTTGAAGAGTTGTACGATAGCACTGGATGGTAACGAGTTGATAGCAAAACTCATAGTGTTGGATATTCAGGAGTTTGATGTCATTTTATACATGGATTGGCTATCAAAGCATCATGCTACAATTGGCTGATGCAAGAAGAAGGTTATGTTTGGTCCACTTGGCAAGCTACAGTTCTATTTTGTCGGGTCAGGGTGAAACCATCCATCCCGATAATATCCGCTATGAAGGCCCATCGGATGATGAAGAATGGTTGCATTGGCTACTTGGCTTCATTAGGGGAGATTCCTGAAACAGGGCTCTCGATCAAACAAATTCCGGTTGTTCGAGAATTTGTGAATGTGTTTCCGAATGACCTTCAAGGTTTACCACCGGTAAGGGAGATCGACTTTGCCATTGATTTGGCACTTGGAACGGTACCGATTTGTAGGGCACCCTATGGAATGGCTCCTGCGGAACTTGAGGAGTTGAAGGAGCAATTGCAAGACCTCATGGATAAGGGTTTCATCCGACCTAGTTTCTCGCCATAGGGTGCACCTATACTGTTTGTGAAGAAGAAGGATAGATCGATAAAGTTTTGCATAGACTACAGAGAGTTGAACAAGGTGACGATAAGGAATAGATACTCGTTGCCAAGGATCGATGATCTATTTGATCAACTCCAAGGGGTGGGATATTTTTTCAAGATTGACCTGAGGTCTGGCTACCATCAGTTGAGGGTTCGAAATGAGGACATTCCTAAGATCGCATTTCAAACTCGGTATGGGTACTATGAATTTTTGGTGATGCCATTCGGGTTGACCAATGCACCTGCTGCATTTATGGATTTAATGAATCGAACCTTTAAGGAATATTTGGACCAATTCATCATAATCTTCATCGACAACATATTAGTGTACTCTCGATCCAAGGAAGAGCATGAGGAACATTTGAGGAAGGTACTCCAAGTACTTAGAGTTGAGAAACTCTTTGCAAAGTTTAAGAAGTGTGAGTTCTAGCTTGATAGCGTGCCATTTCTAGGACATATTGTGTCCAAGGAAGGCATTACGGTGGACCAAAGTAAGATTGAGGCGGTCTGACGATGGTCGGCACCTACTAGTGTTGGTGAGGTTCGTAGCTTCGTTGGGTTAGCTGGTTACTATCAAAGATTTGTGGCAGGATTTTTCAAAATTGCCTCTCCTATGACTCAATTGACCAAGAAGAACACAAAATTTATGTGGAATGAGGATTGTGAGCACAGTTTTAAAGAGTTGAAGAGACAATTGACATCCGCTCAGGTCTTGACAATTCCACAAGGTTGTGAAGGGTTCATGATTTATAGCGATACCTCAATGAAAGGTTTGGGTTGTGTCTTGATGCAACATGGTAAGGTGATTGCTTATGCCTCAAGGCAATTGAAGGAGTATGAGAAAAACTATCCAACGCATAATCTGGAGTTGGCTGCCGTTGGAGGCACTATCTGRATCGAGCAAGGTGCGAGATTTTCATCGGCCATAAGAGTCTCAAATACTTCTTRGCACAGAAGGAGTCAAATATGAGGCAACGACGATGGTTGGACTAGTAAGGGATTATGATTGRGTGATAAACGACCACTCGGGTAAGGCTAATGTAGTGGCTGATGCGCTTAGCAGGATGAATCATGAAGCTGTGGCTGCTTTATGAGTCTATCAAAAACTGTTGTTGGCAGATATTTGGAAGCTTAACTTGGAAATGGTTTCGCAAGACTTATCAGGCTACTTTGCGAATATGACTCTTACAGCCACTCTCCTTGAGTGGATAAGGGATGTACAGATGAATGATCCTGATGTTGAATGGCAACCAGACAGTTGCGAACGGAAACATTTTGACTTTGGATCACAGGGTCGATGAGCCATGGGTATGCCGACAGACTTGTGGTTCCGAACGATAAGGGTTTGAAGGAGGAGATCTTGAGAGAAGCTCCTAATACACCCTATTCGGTTCACTCAGGAAGTATGAAGATGTATCGAGATCTAAGAAAACATTTTTGGTGGGTTAGCATGAGCCGCGATGTAACGGAGTTTGTTTAGCATTATCTTACCTGCCAGCAGGTGAAGGCTGAATATCAACGATCCTCTAGTCTTCTGCAACCCCTTATGATTCTAGAATGGAAATGAGAGCACATTGGTATGGATTTCATTGTTGGATTACCTAGGATGAAGAAAGGATATAATGCTATCTGGGTAATTGTGGATCATCTTATGAAGTCAGCACACTTTCTGCCGGTTAAGACTACCTATAGCATGGAGAAATATGCGGAGTTATATGTGGCTGAAATCGTCAAGCTGCACGGTGTCCCACTATCCATTATGTCTGATCGTGACCCAAGGTTTATTTCTGCATTCGGGAAGAGCTTGCATAAGGCTATGGGTACACGATTAAATTTTAGTATCGCTTGTCACCCACAAACAGATGGATAGACCGAGAGGACAAATCAGATCCTGGAGGATATGCTGAGGGCTTGTGTAATTAACCTCATAGGAACTTGGGATGAATTCCTTCCATTAGTGGAATTTTCGTACAACAATAGCTATCAGGCTACTATCGGTATGGCCCCTTATGAAGCACCCTATGGAAGGAAGTGTAGGTCGCTAGTTCATTGGGATGAAGTAGGTGAGAGGAAGTTGTTGGGTCCCGAGATAYTGTAACACACCGCAGAGGCAAGTTGAAAGGATTCGTCAACGGATGAGAACTGCTCAGAGTAGATAGTAGAGTTATGCAGATAGGAAGAGGAAGCAGTTGGAATTCAATGTTGGAGACAYAGTGTTCCTAAAGGTGGCATCTATGAAGAAATTATGAGGTTCGAGAAGAAGGGGAAGTTGAGCCCTCATTTCATTGGACCTTTTGAGATCCTCAAAAGGGTGGACGAATTAGCCTATCGAGTTGCCTTGCCACCGACCCTATTAGGTGTATATGATGTATTTCATGTTTCCATGCTAAGGAAATATGTTCCGGATCCCTCCCACATTCTCAGTTATGAAGCATTGGATCTTCGTGAAAACCTGTCTTACGAAGAGATGCCTGTGGAAATATTGGAAAGGGAGGAAAAAGTATTGAGAAGGAAGGCGATACCGTTAGTGAAAGTCCTCAGGAGGAATCATGCAGTTGAGGAGGCTACTTGGGAAAGAGAAGAGGAAATGCGTGATAAGTACCCACACTTGTTCGATGAGTCCTAAATTTCGAGGACGAAATTTAGTTTATGGGGTGGGGTATTGTAATACCCCAAATTTTTCCTTTATTAATTTTGTTTGATTTTGTGTGAAATTGTGTGCCAACTAGGGTTGAAAATTTTATATGTGATTAATATCTTAAAATCGCACGTTTAATGAGTACGAAAATATTGTCCGTGTCGAATAAGAGTCATTGGTTGGTTTAAGGCGCGACTCATGGGCTTATTTATTTCTTAGTTGGAAGTTGGGTTTTCTATCGAAAGGAAACTCGTTATATTTAATTTAAGGATTTTGGGTTAGATTTGAATGGGAAGGCCCAAAAGGTTTGGGTTACGGCCCGAAATATTAAAAAAAAGAAAAGAAAAGAAAATATATAAGAAAATAAAAAGAAAGAAAAGAAAAGAAAAGAAGAAAAAGGAAAAACCCATCTTTTTCCTCAGGTAACCCTAAGCTGCCGCCACCACCGCCGTCGTGCTGCTTCTCCTTCTGCTTGACCCGATGCCGCTCGTTGTGGCTTTTTCTTGCTCCTTCTCTCTTCCCTTCCTCCACTACCGACGCTTGAAGTGGCTGCTGCTTGTCGCGGTTTGCGATCGGCCTCCAGCTGCTCGAAGGATGCCGCTCATAGCGCGCGTCGCCGAGGTTGACCACTTGCTCGAGTCGCTGCGAGGAGCATGCCGGGAGACCATCCGGTCCTGTCGAGCAAAGCAAATTGTTCCAGGTCTCTTCTCCGGCTTCCTTCTCTCGCTCTTGGACTCGGATCGACGATCTGTGGTCTGCGCTAGCACCGACCAAAATGTCCATGTGTGACCGATCTGTGTGACTCAGACACTCGCCAGATCTGCCGTCATCATCCTCTCTCCTTCTTTGCATGACCGGATCTGCGCAACACCATTCGCTAGATCTGCCGTTGCCATCTTATTCTCCTTTTTTGCTCAATAATTTTTCCTCTTCGACTGAAGCCAGATCTCTTGCCGCTGGCCATCACTTTGCTCTCTGTCCTTGCTACTCGTGTCATCGGTTTCAGATTTGCAGTCCCTTGCCGTCAACCAGTCACCGAAAGCTTGATCAGAAACAAAACTGCTGGAGCAGTGTTGGAGCTTGCCCAATGCAAGCGGGCACCCAGCACCAGTGGTAAGCACCAGGCACCAACAGGCATCAGGCGCCTAACAGAACCAGGCACCTAGCAAGCACTAGGCACCCAGCGAGAGCCCAGTGCCAGTGCCAGGCGCCCAATGCCCAGGGCTATTGTGCGCGCCGCTTGAGCGCACGCCTGGGAACTCAATACCGCTCCCTCAACATTTGGATATCGTGAACTTAAAGGTAAAAARATTAACACTTGATATTGAAATTTATGACTTATACATAATTATGCCCTGAAGTGAATTGGTGGGAGAGCATAGATTAGGTTTATACTCAAGCTAAGGAGTTGCATTGTAACCTTAAAAATGTAATACTTGATAATATGAGAACCGAATATGGATTTATAATTGATAAAGACATTCTTGGATTAAACATATAATATCTAAGTTGGGACGATCGAACTAAATAGACTTCCTTTTTTGTAATCACAACGAACTCATTTCGAGGCCTTACGTTGAGAACGGTTGAAAGAGTTCACTTCACAATTTAAGTAAGAACCCATTAACGTAAGGGACTCCGAGTAAGTAAATCCTCACATCTCATTAATGTTATGAATGAATGTAATTGAACTCTTTTAGTTGGTCTAATATGTTGTGTATAGATTTTATATTGAGGTGTGTAAATTGTGTACCCTACCCTCTGGGAGGATAGGTAAGAATGGAATGTTCACCTCCTTCGAGGTGAAAGTATGGACGGAAAAGAAATGTAATTTTAACCGCTTTGCGGTTCTACCGGTAGAAATGGAATCGGGTTCCAAATAAGATGGCCCACTGCAGAGCTTAGTGGCTAGGCATTACACTCTAGTGAGCTCATGAATGAAAGGAAATAGAATGTTTGACTATAAGTAAATTTTGAAGGAAAGGTTTTGTAAAGAGATTTCGAAAAGGGAATGTTTTGGAAATTTTTCATTTAAAAGGTGAAATTTTATAATTACATGACATGTAGGACATGTTTATGCATTCATGCATGAGGTTTACTTACTGGGCTTTTTAGCTCATTCCTTTTCTTTTATTTTGTATTTTAGATTATGTGTAGGCAGATGGGGCGAGGAGGTCGCTTGTGGACGAGTTATGATACCCAGAAACATGTTTCAAACCAATTTTATGTAATAAGATAATTATTTTTTTTGAATGGTTTAAATTCTTAAGGTTTCCGTAATTTTTGTTTTGAATAAATGTTGGGATAGTGAGGATTTGTTAAAASACATTTTTACACTCTTTTTGGTATTGTTGAGTTTTAAATGGATAGTTTGATAATTTGCGAGTGGAGTGATATAATTTTCTCAGCTTAGGACAATTCCTAATCTAGGGGTGTTACATTTAAGGCTGCACGCTTCTAGTTAGCTTCATTCAGCCAACGATCATACCAAGATGTGTCTTTTTGAAGTTGGACGTGCTGGATCTTGAGGATATCTACCTGTGCCTATAGATACTCAGCCTATCCCTCAAGCTCCTGAATCCGGGCCTTTAGGCCAGTTGTACCCTAGTCTTTGGCATCCTAGGAGAGAGAAAAAAAAAAGCCTAAACAAGATATCACTTATAACAACTAGAATTTCTACTTACCCACTCTAGTTGGCTCCACGAGACCCTAGAATTCACCGACACCTTTGACGACCCAGTAACACCTAGGTATGAATGGGGCCAAAATAAGCGGTCGCGTCTCTTGACCATCAGTACTATCACAATAAATATTATATCTAGAGTAAAATAATAAAGCTTAAAGTCCAAATTACAAGTCTGACAGGGATTATAGATCCAGAACAGACAATACAAGTGCTAAGTCTATTACAAAACTCCAAATACACCACAATAATAATAACATCCTGAAGACATAAATAATGCATCCCTAGACTCTCAGGATCAGTCTAAGGATCCATACCTGTCACTAAGAAAACATGAGAAAAACTGTGAGCAATGCTTAGTGAGTTCTGCGTGTAGGRGTTGTGAGTTACTTTTCAGGATGTGTAATTTAGCAACATTATGAGAACCATATGTTTAGAAATACTTCCAAAACAAGCTGTGTCTGAAGAATTATATCTCAACCAAAATCTCATTTTCAAACCTTCAATAAGTAAGACATTTCAATAATAAACAAGGTTATCCGCTGGAACTCACCAGCTTTAAAACGTCACAAAAACACAACAAAAAACTTTTACCCTGGAAGTTGTACTATACAGGTCAAATAGCATCAGATTATCACCCCGAATAAGCATGTGATTTTCAATCGAACTTTCTTCTAGTAACTCATACGTCGTTACCTGCTAGTTAGGCAGCTTGGAATCGCTCATCCCTAAATTAAATCTCCTAATCAGGAGTACAAAGGTCCACAAATARTGATGGGTATTAGTAGCGTGACTGTTCGCCTGAGCTGTTGTTGGTCCGCCACAAGTATTATCCACCAACTTTGGCCAAATCTGGTTAACCTTGATACTAAAGTCTATACAGCTTAAGAATTCCTCCCGTTGGGGACTAGCCAAATGCAGTACTTTACCTCGGAACTAGCTTTCAGAGTTCCAACAAAGTACTCTATCCCAATATGTCAATTTTCCAAGAAATCAATAACAATCTCAATATAGGTCTGCAATTAATAATCTCATGAACAACATTCACAAAATTCTCTTATCAAAGCCATTGCACATTGTAAAACATATCTTTACAAATGTGAAATTTTTTCATAAGATAAGCATTTGCATATTTGAAATCTCTTGCAAAGAAAAATAGATTTTTGAAGAAAATCATGAGCATATCCGTGAAAAAATATATAACTCAATAACTAGGAGATAAACATTTGAAAAACAGCTTTAGGGGGAACTCAACTATAGGTGCGTACTTCTTATAATAGTCAGCTAGTACTCTTGATTTTGGTGACCTAGAGCACATAATAAATGCACATTTAGTTGAGTCATTCATCAATCTATGATGTTTACTGATTTAAAGAAAAATTTAGTCATCTATCTATAATTTTATAATCCTAACGTGCTCTTAATGAATTCGGAGTAGTGGTTCCTAAGGCCTCACAATTGATGTATGGAAGCCTATTCCCATTCCAATTTTTTTAGTAACTTTCCAACAAGAATCCAGTGACCATCCTAATGTTCAACGCAAAATGGTCGCAAAGAAGTTTCTGATTTTCAAAGTTTTTTTTTTCAATTCACAGAGAGTTAAAGAAAACTYACAATGATTCAATTCTACCCAGCACTATAAGGTTGAGTACATCGAGTGTATCTCAAGTTCTAGATTGAGTTTCCTTACAAGAATTGTTGAAAAATAACCCTAAACCAGAGAGCTATCCATCCATACCAAAAACTCCTAGTTTAGAATCATGGTTGAATTGCAGTTTTTAAAAAACTAAGGTTGAAGGTTTATCGACTGAAAGTGGCAGCATTAAGTGTTTTGCTAATATCTTGGGTTTTACTAGCATTTTTCGCAATTATTATACCATTTTAACCCTCAAAAATAGCTTTTTAAAACTATTGTGACCTTGATAATAATATAGATCTAGGTCAAGAGCTTAACTCTCAAAATCAAGATTGGTTAACAGTTAACCTATGGGTATTGACAGCCTCAATTGGTCCATAACTTCTTTCTATTTCTTTTAGTTTTTGTCTAGCATCTACTACCCTTTTCTTATAGCTTATCTAGCATAATATATATGTATATATATCATCCATTTCAAGATTATGTTAAGGTTTCTCTTTACCTAATTCCCTAATTATTTACCATTTCCTTAACATAGTTTACTAAACCTATCACATTTTCAGCTTGTATATGACCAATAGTTTGTCTTCCAAATCTTCTATTAATCCCTTACAACTCCTAATTCTTAGCCTTAAACTCCATTTTCACTTTACCATCATCGTTCAATCAATTTTCAAACAACATAAACACAATTCACAAACCAAAATTTATTAACTCCTTCTTCCAACCTTAACCTCAATTCTCACCTCAATTTACATATCAATTCACATCAAATTTACATAACATCTTGCATAAAAAAATTTAACATTAAAGACATCCAAAATAGTAGACATAATTTACGCCCAATGAACTCAAAATTAACAACACATGTACTAGTATACCAGTAGAATTCCAGCTATACTCTACCAAAAACAAATAACATAAAGCASTAATTTATTTCTATCTTTCAAGAACAAATATATATAAAACTTGCTAGTCTTTAACCTAGGCATGCATTCTAGGGAGAAGAGGATAGTTCTAAACATAAGTCAGAGAAACAACTTGGTCTTGGTTGGTCTGTAGCTGAACAGAATCCAAGAGCTGCAATGGAAGAGGGAAGGCAACAATGGAGCTTTGATGGAGTTATCAGCCAATAATGGTTTTGGTGATAGTGACGAGCAAGAAGGAGACGAGAGAAAGAAAAGAGAAAGAATAGAGAAGAAGGAAGAGAGAAACAGAGTAAATCGAAATGGAGAAAGTATAGAGAGTGAAGAAGAATTGGGTGAGGGACTTAAGGAAGTAAGAAAGCTTAGAGGAGAAGAGTGATGCCAAGGCTTCTTAAAGAAGCTTGGGGATCTTTCAAGGGGGTGTGAATCGGTGAGTGGGAGAGAGAATTGTGAGGAAATTTTAAAGAAGAAGATGACAAAAATGCATGCAGTTTAGAATTTGTATGCAAAGTGGCTAATATGCAAGAAAAGAAAACAAAATAAAACAAGAAGTAGGTGACTTTTATTAGGCAAAATCGGGCAGCCCCTTGCATGCATGCAAGGTGGTGAAGTTTCTCCTATTGGTCACCTTTAATTTTAAAAAAAATGGAATTTAAATACACTCGAGATAGGGTTTTGAACAGACTTTTTGATTCGACAGAGGAAATCGCGCAGGTTCATTGTAATCGAACCTAATCTAATTACCAATTGGACTTAACGTAATTAATGRGTGAATAAATAAATAGGTGCTCGGCTAAATAGATAACCTAATTAGGTTTGACAAATTCCTAATCATCTGTGTCGCCATTTTCTTGGCAATTCCTTGACTACTCAATCATGAAAATGCATCTTGAAAATGCTAGTGTGTTTAGATCTCAAGCACTAGATGAATATTGCATATCAATTGGAATTGAAGTTGAACATTCAGTTGCTTATTCCATAACAAAATGGTTTAGCAGATTCCTTCATCAAACGACTCCAAATAATTTCTAGACCTMTACTTATGAGGTTAAACTTCCGACTTCTAGRTGTTACAAGATTCTATGACAGTATCTAGGTACTGAAAAACTCTGAGGTTTTACAGATGAGATTGTGAAAGAATATATTGAAGTCGAGATGGATGTCAATTGGGTCCAAAATGATATAGATAGCACATAGATTGGTTTTCAAGAAAATGATGAAAATGATTCCTCTTCTGAGGAAGAAATGTAACATGGTTACTCACAGTAGTGGTTGAGAGTCATATGCAACAACCATATTAGACTATTATGTATTATAAATCTGTATAGGGGATATGTTACTCTTGAAAATTGTTCCAATTTATAAAATTACTTATATTGTCATTCAGAAAAAATAAATTAAAAAACTACTCTGAAGTTCAACTGTCATAATATCATTAAGTCAAAGGAAAAAAAGTACAATAAAGTAGAATAAATCAACTGGTTTATACATTAACTAGAACCATCATAGTTGACTAGGCCAAAAAATAAAATATAGACTCAACGCAATTTAGGTGTGTACGTTATTTTAATATTTAGTCATTAAATTGAAAAGATAAGTAAATAATAAACTAGTAAGTAAATAAAAATCTCCTTCATTGAAGCCCTAATTTTGGAAATTACCCTTTGTTATTCCTCACCCTCAATGTGAAAATGTCCTACTTTTCAACTCCTTTGTTTTCGACCCTCTAAAACCATTTACATTGCATACAACACTCAATCCCTTGTTCGACTATACTTACTGTCATAAAAAACATCACATGGCTAGAACTAAGGTACCTTCCTGCAAGATTCACAGACCACAAACAAGAGAAGAGATAGAAGCTTTAAGGCTGACCATTCCCTATGAAGAGAATGAGCACACAAAGTCCAAAAACTCGAAGCCAATCCTGTTGCCAACTCAAAGCTATTCCTGCAGAAACTTTTGAAGAAAGATTTGATCAGGATTTTTATTTCAAAAATGTTGTGTATGGTAAAAAGCGAACTTTAACAAATTAGAGCTTCCATTATTGAAAAAATTACTATAGTGTTAGGAGTGAACTGCATTGTTTGAATATGTTTTATGTTATGAAAGTTTTGTTAGACTATTTTATGCAAACATGTGGAATGGATTTGATGAGAACAATAATCTGGTCATTCATTCTTGGTTGAAGGGGGTTAAAATTAGGTTGGATGCAAAAATTATTAATGAAATTTTAGCTTAACTGATGGGGTCTTTTACATTGAGGATGGTTGTGAATATGATAGTAATAGAATTGGTATTACTAAGGAAGAACTTTACAAATTTATTTACGCATATCCTACAAAACCTAATTTGAACAACATAGATATAAATGTGAGATTTATACCTCTAATCATTGCTCAATTTGTTCAATGCTGGTTGGGGAAAGAAAATYCAGTCTCTGATCGTGTTCTGACTTACAAAMTTTTAAAACATCAAAAGATTAACTTTAGGGTTGTGTTTCTGTTTAACATTGAGCTTGGTCTAACTAGTAAGAGGAAGCTACCATGTGGTTGCATATTGACCAAGATATTTGAGCACTTTAAAGTTGATCAAGATGATGAGTCATCTATTCTAAGGAAATAATACTTTGGGACAAGAATTATTCAAGCAATAAAATCAAAGAGTAAATGGACTAGAATGGAAGAAGATCATAATTCTGACACTGGTGATGTTAATGGTGTTGAGCATGGCTAGGGTGAGCCATCTAGTTCAAAATCTACAGGTTTACTTTCCAAACTTGAGTCGATTGAAGAAGATGTAATGAACATTGAGTGGAAGATTAAGAAGATAGGGGCAAGCAAAAGATTTCTCTAAAAAGTTTCAAAAAATTCAAAAAGAAAGTCAATGAAAATTTTGGGGAAGACGATCAAAAAATGCATGCCTACCGAGCCACAACCCCTAAAATGTTCAAAGACAACCCCAAAGAATGAAGAAGGAAGCCCGACCAAATGAAAATTAATTMCCTTGGAGAATTTTTGCATTTTGCTTTTATTGCTGTCTCTTTTATGTTGAACAATGTTTCCTATTTTTATACAAAGCTTTCTTGATTGCTTCGGATGCTATACATTGAATCATAAAATTGTGAGCCAAAAACAAAATAGAAAATTATATGCTAATGTATGATAAAAAGGTCATTTGCAAAAGTCTCCTAGATTTTCACATAACACGACGTTTTAAAAATGTCATTTGTCAATGTCGCCTTATGTAGTCTTATCGTGACTAAAGGTCAAATAATGTCTACATATGTCGTCTTAACTTCTTATTTATTATGATATTTCCTCCCAACTTATACAATATGTTGGCATACAATGTGTTTATGCCAACACATATTACAAATGTTGACCTTAAATATTTCCTAAATTTTAATATATCACAAAGTTTTAAAATTTTTATACAACCATCAATTGATTTTTTAAAATTTTTATACAACCATCATTTGATCAAGTCTTATTGCGACTAAAGGACAAATGTCATTCCCATATGTCGCCACATTCTTCTTTATTATGACATTTCTGCCCAACATATACAAAGTTGACATACAATATGTTTGTGCCAACACATATTGCAAATGCCATATATAAATGGCACATAAATTCCACATATCCCTATGTTTCAAAAATGTTGTACAAATATCGTTATATCTAGTCTTATTGCAATAAGTTAGGTGCAAATGGAAATAGAAATAGAACTAAACAAAGTAAGGTAAACCACTATATAATATAATTTAAAGCCCTTAATTCGCATCAAGGCCCTAAATTTACTTTTGTACATCAAAATCCTAATCAAGATAATAAATTAGTATCTAATTAACTATGTACCATAGTTGTTATTTCTTCAAATACTTCATATAACAATAGCTTCGCACTTCTCAGCAAAACATAATTTAGCACGACAGTAGTTGGTCATACTTCATCAAGTTCATTAGTGCACATAAGAATTGCCAAAAAGCTAAAGTTTAGTCCAAAGTATGTCAAACAACGAGACTGAAAAGAAAACAAGATATATAATATTTAAACATTCCTTTAGAATTAAGTGTTTCAACAGGGAGTGGCATGAAGTTAGAAAAACATTTTGTGCTTGCTTAAGTCACTCTTCACTACGTCAAAAATAGGCCTATCGCAACATATGGCATGCATCGTGAAAATTCCTAAAAATGTAGTCTTGGGGCTACCATGATGTTTCTTTGCAAAGGTTGGAGAAAAGACATTTTAGCCTCAGTCGTTTTAGGTTTCCCCAATGTTTGCTGCCAATGATGGTACAAGGCTAGTGTAACATTTATATCAGATCTATGGTGAAATTTAATTGCAAAGGATTAGATGCTATTTTGGGTGACATTTTTAAACATCCCCTATATAAGATATYTTGCAATGTTTGTTTGTAAGATATGAGGACCCTAGATGTTGAACAAAGGTTGTGTAGCTAACATTTTTAAATGTTGTAAGAGGCTGTTATGATGGCACTCGTGTCCATGTTATAATAACATGCGAAAAAAATTATGTTTCCCCGATATGTACAAACATCGTAGTATGTTTAGTATCTCGATATTTACAAACATAGGAATGTTGAGTGTCTAAACAGTTATGATTAAACATGTAATCTGTTAGGTCTAATCTGTTGTGATTAAAGTAGCACACGTGCAAGTATACGTGACCAAAAGTAATAAGAGTGAATAGTGTCAATCCAATGAGGATAGTTAAATGGAAGGAAAATTGTGTAAACTTTATATAAGAGTGTTAAAAATGTTGTAGCAATAGAGGGGATAGTTGATAGGGATGACCGAACAGTAAATGACTGAAAGRGAGTAAATAAATGTAAATTAACTGAAGTAAATGAAAATGAAACAAAAACAAAAAGCAGTAAAGAGTTATTGTCAACAATTAGAAGTTAGTGTCAGTTTCGAATGATGTAACACAAATGATTAGTTCCATGTATGTCTTYTACGAAACCAATCGTAGTCTAAATGTGGGAAATGCAGGAAGACCAGACCATTTTTCCATGGTAATCTTTCCAACAATTTCGTAATATTGTAAGATCATTCACTGGTGAAATAAGTGACTAGGTACTAGAATGCTGTAGCAATAAGTCATTGAGGGTTTAAAGATTGCTATTCCTTAACCCTTGGCAACTATTTGCACTTAGTACATAAATTATATGTTTATGGACATGATAATTAGCTACTTTTTTTGTTAATATTAAGTGCCAAAAATGGTTAGGTTAGACTTATATGACCTCCTAACCTTGGTCTAATACCTTTAATCTCTTAAAGAGTACACTCGATATAAACTTGAACTACCTTAATCTTGGGTTTTTAGCTTTGTTAATTTTTCCATCCTCGAATGGACTAATGAAAATAGAGTTCTTCTAGAAGAAGAGATTCAGAACTCACAATAAGCCTTGCTGATTTGCCAAAACTTAAAAGTACTTGCATTAAACTATAAAAAAGCTTTTGAATATAAATAAAGATGGATTACCCTATGAGAGAAGTGACTTTTGTCACTCTTCCCACTCTAAAATACAACTGAAATGAAGATAAACTAATATGGTTCCTTCTATCAAACAGAACCTTAAACTACAATAAAAAATTGATTTCTAAAACTGAAAACTAACTTTCTTCTTCTTGAAGTTTTGTTACTTATATAGAGCTTGAAATGCAGCTAAGCTGGCAATTGTTATAGCATTTTTTTTAACAAGTTAGTGCTGACTTAGCCAGACATTTGTCTTGTACTGTCTAATTTTCTTCAGAACTTTTCCCTTGTCTGGCATTTCGGGTAAAGTTCAAAAGTCAACGCTGAAAATCCTCTTTATGTTATTGTCACTCAGATTCTTCATTAAATGCAAGGAATTTGTACTGCTTTATTGGAAGATGCACCTCAGACTCCTTCCTGGAAATTATGAATGTTGTAGCATTTTCGTTATTTTGCAACATTTCCTTAGAGATCAAGTTTTTTTTAGGTTTGAAATAACTACTTTTGCATTCTCAAATATATAACAAAAGAGATATCAGAATTGAGGTCACAAACCAAGGTTAATAGCATAAATTCATAAGGAACTGGTTAAAATTAGGCAAAAGTAGGGATATTATCGGGTTATCACTCCCCAAACTTAGCAATGCTATAGCATTATATTCATCTTAGATAACTTTCTTGCATTCGTTATGCAGCAAAGAGCACTTAGGCAATCAACAAAATTGAAAATTAAAAAAAGGGATTAAGTAAAAGGTGCTTGTGCAAAAGCTAGAGAACTAAAACCAGTTGAACTCAATAATCATTCTTTGATCTTCTAAATCATTAGGTTTATTGCAATATCAAAGAATTTATCCAACATAATTTTCAATTAGAAGACTTTTGAGGCAAATTATCTTTATCATGAGAGTTTAAAGTTTTGATCAACAAGGAGGTTTTCCACCGGTACAACTTTTCTGTACTATAGATTTTTCAATTGGTATTCTCTTGTGTAACGAATGCCATTTTATGCGAAGGCTTACAGAGGTGGCATGGGTGCCTCTGGTTACTTAGCATAATTCACATTTACAAATTGCTATAGCATACTCTTATCTCGTTCCCTTTTGACACAAAGGCATACATAGGTAGCATGAGTACCTCTAGTTACTTAGGTACTGAAAATAGCAGAGTAGTTTTCATTTAAGACACTTTTTCTTTCACTAAACTTATTTTGAAAACTCTTTCTCAAAGGCAGCTCATAGGAATAGAAATTTCTCAATTTTAAATTCAATACTCAAACCCTCTTCTACTAAACCATAGAAAATTGTGAGTTAATAAAGAGATTTGCACGGCCAGAAAATAAAATCAACACCTTAACCTATTTCAAGTGCTTCATCAAACTACAAAATTACCCTAGACAGGCTASGACAACTAGTTCAATCAAGCATATCAAGTAAAATAGATTCTACTATAGTAAAGAGGACTCGTAGTATGATAAAAACTTAAAATTAAACTAGAATACCAAAATACCAAATATCAAAAACCAAATTCAGACAAACTAGATCATAAGCAAGATAATTTCCAAAAAACAAATATTAAAACATTGTTCAAACTCATCCCAAACTTCACTTAAATTTTCAGAAAAGAGGGCTCACATATCCCTCTAGGTAGATTAGTAGGCTAGATCYGCTTTGTTAGAATGTTGGGGTCCTCGCATCATCATCGATCTCTTTAGTGTCYGATCTAGCAGCAATTCAGTGGGGATGGTTGGATGGGTGCATCACCTTCAATGCCTTAGTCATGTTCAGCCATCTACGACATCCCTTTTCTTCACATAGGCCCAAAACTTGGCCATTTGTTCTTTCTATGATCCTGGAATTGGTGTAACATCATCAATAGCTTCTTGACCTCCACAAACTCGTTGCTCTACTGGCTGATGGGTTTAGCCACAATAGGTTTACCATCTTTAATCTCCATGACTTCACCATCATCATCTTTCTTTCGCTTGTCTTTTTCCTTCTCGAACTCCTCCTGAGATTCAGATTCTTTCTCAGATTCCTTCTTAGCCTCTAATTCCTCATATTCAGATTCATCTTCAAGCATCAACTCAGAAATGGTGGCCCTTCATTTCCTAGTGATTGGGGCAGARMTTTCTCTAATTTCCTTATAGATCCTTGCTATAGCTTGCMCATTAATAGGGCTATGTACTTGACTATCTCTTCGTCTGGGCTTACCAGAACTCCCACTTGTTAGCATAACAAAGTTATGAGAGAAGGAAAGAAAAGTTTTCCTTCCCTCTTTTTAGTATATGCATGCATCTCATCGTATAGAGTCTGACCAACACTAATAAACTTCAGTGAGAATATAATATAGAAGCATCATCCATTTACCTGAGATAGTGTAATCATGGTTAGTGGAGGTGATGAGAGATTTAAGGAAATGWTACTAGATTTTTGCCAATGTGATGAGTGAGGACCTCAGAATCATCCTTGCTCCAATGGCTGATACACTCCATTTTGTCCTCTCTACGGTTAGGGTTTTCAAAATTTCCTCATTCAGATCGTCGTCAACCTCAAGAACCATCTTRTCATGTTCAGACTTCCCGTCAAAGAGCCCATATGCTTTATTGATGACTTTTGACCCTAGTTTTACTGCTACTTCTCCCACCATGACCATTTCCTTCCCTTAGATCTCCCAAGTTAGCATAAAATTCCCTTACCAAGTTTAGGTAAGGGTCTTCAAGGTGTTGCGAGAAGTCCTCCCACTTGTGGTGGGATATGCCTTTCTTCACACTCTCAATGATCTTTGTCGCATCCTTTGTAAAGAAAAAACCTTTCTCTAGTTGTAGTGTCTTATTTTTGAAAAAAAAATCTTATAAAACCTCTTCTCAGCTTCTTCAATTTTGAACCTTGGCACCGGTGATAGCTTCTTTGGGGTGGTAACTAGTTTTCACAGTATAGTTGAGGGTTTCTTCTTTGTTGTGAGTTTTCTTCTTTCTATCTCTCTCGTTTGCTTAGCTATGAGAAATATTTTGGCTGATTCTTTTTCTTATTCAAACCCAACTACTATCTATCTGATTAGACCTAATGGTTCAATCCCCTTGATTTTCCTTCTTTTTGCTAGTTCCATCATAGCTTTTGAGTTCCAAGATTTGCAACGGCTAGATTGAATTCTATTCTAGGCTTCTTCTGCTGATAAGGAATGAGATGTTGCCAAATGTTCTTCTTTCTGCTGAACCAAACTTCTAGTGATATGGCATCTCCCTGGCCTTTCATTTCTTTTTTTCTCTTTTGCAGACTCCTCATTTTCCTACAAAAAGTCATTAAATTGGTGTAGTTGAATTCTACTCTTCAAAAGTTAGCGAATTTAAGATGAGTTAAAATWAAAAAATTAAGATAAAATATAGTAACAGAAAATAAAACATAAATCAATGGTTGCCTCCCTTCAATGCTTAGTTTACAGTACTCAGCCTGACTTTGCTATAGCTTCATCATGCATTATGAAGTGCTAAGGAAATTTTTTCACTACCCGACTTGATAATGCTTTAGCCTCTAACCATTAACTTCAAATGTTCCTCCATTCCATTCATCCTTAAATTATACTGATTCGTAAGGGTGTACTTTAATGACCGTAAAAGGTCTTAACCATCGACACTTCAATTTTCTAGGAAATAACTTTAATTTGGAGTTGAATAGCAGAACCTGTTGACCTTCCTAGAACTCCCTCTTCAAAATCTTCTGATCGTGCCATTTCTTGGTCTTTTCTTTATACATTCTTGCATTTTCTATGCAGCATTTCTAAATTCATCCATCTTGTTAAGTTGTAACATTTTGTGTTGACCAGCTTGATTCAAATCAAGATTCAATGCTTTGATTGCCCATTGTGCCTTGTGTTCCCGTTCAAATGGCAAGTGACAAGCCTTTGCATAGATCAATCTGAAAGTGAACATTTCAAATGGTGTCTTGGAAGCCGTTCTATAAGCCTTTAATGCCTCATTTGATCCTAGAAACCAGTCCTTCCTTTTTGGACTTACAATTTTGTCCAATATTCTTTTGATCTCCCTATTTGAAACTTCTGCCTGCCCACTTGTCTAGGGATAATATACTTTAGCAATTTTAGGCCTCACCCATATCTTGCAAGAACTTTCTCTATCATTCTGTTGTAGAAATGTGTACCGTCATAACTGATCAATATATCGAATCCTGTAAACATGTTCTTCAGAATTTGATCACTAATTTAGCATCATTAGTGGGCAATGCTACAATTTTGATTCATTTGGACATGTAATCTACAACAACCAAAATATAGATATTTCTAAAGGAGCTGGGAAAGGGTCCTGTAAAATCTATTCCCCAAACATAAAAACTCAACTTTCAAAATGTTATTCAATGGCATTTCATGTCTTGGGGAAATGTTTCTAACTCACTGGAATCTATGACACGACGTCACAAAATCATAAGCATCTTTAAACAATAATGGTAAAAAAGAACTAGTTTGAAGTACCGTAGCAGTACTTCGAGTTCCTTCAAAGTGTCCTCTATATGGTGCGGTGGACAATGTTGTAGCATACTTAGGACTTCCTCATCAGCAACACATCTCCTCAAAATTTGATTCACACAAAGTTTGTGTAAAAATGGTTTATCCCAATAGTAATACTTCACATCATGCGTGAATCTCTTCAATTGACTAGAGGTTTTATCCCACTGACTAGATAGTTAGTAATGTCAGCATACCATGGTGCTGTAGCATTTGAGGATGGCTAGAATTTATTCATCAAGGAATGATTCAACAATTCAAACTTATGTATCTTCCTCTTCCTTTTCCAATTTGGATATGTGATTAGCCAGTTGATTCCCAATTCTTTCTTGTCCTTAGTCTCTAAATTGAACTATTTTAGCAATAATATCCACCTGATCAATCTCGATTTAGCATCCTTCTTTGAGTTCAGATATTTGACAGTTGAGTGGTCTATGAATACAATCACTTTTGTTCCAACTAGATAAGCTCAGAACTTTTCAAAGGCAAATACTGCCGCAAGCAACTTCTTCTTGGTGGTTGTGTAGTTTTCTTGTGCTTTATTGAGTGCTTTGCTTCAATAGTAAATAGGATGAAATAAATTCTTTTTTCTTTGTCCAAGCTCCTACAGCATAATCATTAGCATCGCACATTAGGTCAAATAGTAATGTCCAATCTGGTGCTGTTATGATAGGGCCTAACTCTAGTGTTTCTTTGGGCTGTTCAAAAGATTTGTTCTAGCAATCATCAAAACTGAATTGTATGTTATGCTGTAGCAAGAAGTATAAAGGTTTTGAAATCTTTGAGAAGTCTTTGATGAATCTTCCAAAAAAATAGGCATGTCCAAGAGAATTCCTAACTCAAACCTTGGATGGTGGGAGAAGCTTTTGGATGACTTAAATTTTTACTTTATATACTCCCGTTCCTTCATTTGAGATCTGATGTCCCAATACAATCCCTTCTTGAACATTGAAGTGGCATTTTTCCCAGCACAATATCAAGTTGGTTTCTTCTCACCTTATCAACACTTTTTCAAGATTATCTATACATTCATCAAATCTCTCACGAAAAATAGAGAAATCATCCYTGAAAACTTCCAAAAGTTTTTTCTACCATATCTGTGAAGATTACCACCATGCACTTTTGAAATATTATTGGAGCTTTGTAGAGCCCAAAGCGTATRATTCAAAATGCAAAAGTTTCATATGGATAGGTAAATGTGGTTGTCTCTTGGTCTTCCAGTGCTATAGCAATCTGGTTATATCTAGAGTACCCATCAAGAAAGCAATAATCCTCTTTCCCAAAAAGTTTCTCCAGCATCTAGTCTATAAAAGGGAGAGGGGAATGATCCTTCCTTGTAGCTCTGTTGACCTTTCGGGAGTCCATGCATACTCTCCAACCGGTTAAAGTTCTTGTTGGGATCAATTCATTTTTTTTTCATTCCTTGCCATTGTCACACCTCCCTTCTTTGGAATACATTAGACTGGGCTCACCCTTTGACTATTCGATAGTGGGTAAATTGTTCCAACATGTTTCCGTTTGATTATTTCCTTCCCCACAACTTCTTTCATGATTGGATTGAGTCTCCTTTGAGGTTCCACAGTGTTGTTACAACATTCTTCCAAGARGATTTTGTTCATGCATACAGTAGGGCACATCCCCTTATATCTGCCATTTGTCCATCCGAAAGCCTTTTTATGACTCCTTAGAATGGTCAGCAACTTATCCTCCATTTGTTGGTCTAATGTTGAAGAAATGATAACTAGCAATTTTTTTCTTCTCCAAGATAAGCGTACTTTAAATAAGATGGCAACGCTTTTCCTTCTATTGCTGGTGGATTGTCTATTGATAGTTTGAGTGGTTGGATACTCCTCTGAGTTAAGTCCAATAATTCAAACTTTTAGTCAAACTCCTTCAAATGTTTGTTTAGAATTTATCCATGCTAATACTACATCATTATCTGAGCCTTTACTTTCATCATAATTGTCTTCTTCATCATCTTAATGTAGAATGCTATAACATTCTTCAACATGGTTAGCATCTATTGAGTCAGCTTTRCTCAATGTGGAGCACTCTCTTGCTTATTCGAAAGATTCAGTGCATTGAAGATGCTGAAGGTGACTTATTGATCATCTACCCTCATTGCTAGTTCCCCTTTATTGACATAAATGACAATCCTTCCTCTAGCAAGGAAAGGTCTTCCCAAAATAATGGACACCTRTTTGTCAGCTTCATAATCCAAAATAATGAAGACTATTGGAAATATGAACTTCTCAACTTGGACCAAGACATTATCAACCTTTCCTTCATGGTAAGTATAGGTACTGTCCACCACTTGCAAAGTGACCATGGTTCAAACCCTAGTTGCTTGAAAATGAACATAGGAGTTCCCACTCGAACATGGTATAGTGAAGCCTTCAGGATCCTTTAGTTTTGGTGTAAATCCCCAGATTAGGAACTGTCCTAAGCTGAGAATATTACATCATTCTACTCACAAATAATCAACTATCCATTTAAAACTCAATAATACCCAAAAGAGTTAAAAATGTATTTTAACAAATCCTCACTATCCCAATATTTATTCAAAACAAAAATAGCGGAAGCCTTAAGAATTTAAACCATTCAAAAAAAATATAATCATCTTATTACATAAAATAAGTTTGAAACGTGTTCCCGGGTATCATATCTCTCCCACAAGTGACCTCCTCGCCCCGTCTGGTTACATATCACCTGAAATGAAACATAAGAAAAAGAAATGAGCTAAAAAGCCCAGTAAGTAACTTCATGCATGAATGCATAAACATGTCCTACATGTCATGAAATTTTAAGGTTTTGCCTTTTAAATGAAAAACTTTCCAAATATTCCCTTTTCAAAATTTCTTTACAAAACATTTCCCCAAAATTCACTTATAGTAAAACATTCCATTTCCTTTCATTCGTGAGCTCATTAGAGTGTAACGCCTAGCCACTAGCTCTGCAGTGGYCCATCTTATTTGGAACCCGATTCCATTCCTACCGGTAGTACCGCAAAYTGATTAAAATTACATTTCTTTTAACTTCCATACTTTCATTTCCAATGAGGTGAACATTCCATTCTTACCTACCCTTCAAGAGGGTAYGGTCGGGTGCGCCAATCCCTCACGCCCCATTTTCCACTCACATCTTTTGTGGCTAGGTTTACACTCCTTTTTGAAAACTTTAACATTTTCAAACTTTAACATTTTCCTTTAAAATTTCATTTCCTAAACCATTCAACTTCTAAGTGTATGAATAGCTCATGCCAAATGTGATGTAGAATTCTAACTACATGCTCATGACATGAAATGCATACAACCGTGTATAATACATCATTTGACAAACAGTACAAGATATGAAATATGAWAACATATCATTCGACATAAAAGTGATACAAGGTATGAACATATGTAACATTCCACACAATTACACATATCAACATACAATCCCATACACAACATATTAGAGCAACTAAAAGAGTTCAATTACATTCATTTATAATGTTAATGAGATGGGAGGAGTACTTACCRAGAGTCCTTTACGTTAACGGGTTCTTACTTAAATTGTGAAGTAAACTCCTTCAACCGTTCTCAACGCAAGGCCTCAAAATGACCTAGTTGATTACAGAAAGAGAGTCTACTTAGTTCGATCGTCCCAACTTAGGTATTATGTGTTTAATCCAAGAATGTCCTTATCAATTATAAATTCATATTCAGTTCTCATATTATCAAGTATCACGTTTTTAAGGTTACAATTCAAACTCCTTCGTTCGGGTATTAAACTTAATTTATGTTCTCCCACAATTTTACTTTAGGGCATAATTATGTACAAGTCATAAATTTCAATATCAAGTATTAACATTTTCACCTTTAAGTTCACGATATCCAAATGTCTTGAGAATGGTAATGGGTCCTCGAACGTGCGCTCAGGAGGTGCACACGCAACAATTATGGGAGTCGAGCGTCGGGCACTAGGCGTCAGTGCTCCCTGGACGTGCGAGCGACTAGCAGTGTGCTGCACCTAGGCGAGCTCTGGCAGTCTGTTTTCAATCAAACTTCTGACGATGAACTCCGACTAGCAAAAGTCGAACGGTGAACAGCAGCTCTTCCGGGGAACTGATCTGATCTGGAACTGATCTAGTCTGGTAAACAGTCTGAGCGGGGTGTTGCGAGATCTAGCCGAGCAGCAATGCGTACACTGGCCGAACACAGTGAGCAGAGAACCAACAAGCTCCGGATAAGGATAAAGAGGACTGGTTGAGCTTGGATCTGGGCAGAAATGGTGGACCAGCAGCGTGCAACAGTCCGACTTTGAGCGACGAGAATAGCTCAACACTGCAAATCTAGGCAGGCAATCTGGGTAAACCAACGAGCACCAAGAGGGTAATGCTGGTTGCAGGAAATCGACGACCAACAAGCGAGCAATCGAAGCACTGGCAACTCCGGATCTGGATGAACTTGGCAAGCAGATCTGGTCGACTACGCGTGCAGAGGACATGCAGATCTGATGACTAAACCGGACAGCGAGGGAGGAAGAAAATGGCGACAAACGAATCTGGGCGACGACGGACTGCGACCGAGTAGCAGTTTTTGTTCTTGTCATCGAAGGAAGACAAACGACAGCCTGCGGCAAAGGTGAACACGTAGCGTTGGGTAGGAGAAGAAAAAGGTAACGTTGGCGGGAGGGCTTTGAGAAAGGGGTAGTGGCGGTTGAGATGAAGAAGACTTAGGTGTTTTTTTTTTTTTTTAAACTTAGGCCCTAATTCAAATCCTTCGGGCCTCCCCATRCGTAATTAACCCAAATCTATTAAATTAAATTCTACAGGCTTTTCTTTCAATAAAAATCTAGTTTTTTGAATGAAAACGAATATGCCCAACGAGTCGAGCATCTAACCAACCAAGGGCCCTAATCCGACAAACACGATAATTTCGCACTTATTAACGTACAATTAAAACATTAACCACATAGAATTTTATCGAACCATAGTTAGCTCACAGATTCACAAGATCAAACAAAAATCCATAAAAAGAAATCTCGGGTGTTACATTTGGAGGTAATTTGTTCTGCAAAATAGATGTGCATTCTTTGTTCAATGCTATTGTTTCGAATTCTCCCAGCCTCATTTTCTTTAATAAGATCTCATTCATGAATTTGACATAATTAAGCATTTGGTCAATGCTTTGACCAAAGATATGTTGATATGCAGGTATTTAAGGATCTCCAAAAATTTATTAAACTCTTTATCTTGTTACCTTGCGATGAGCTTTTGAAGAAATCATYGTGGTGGTTTATCATGAATGCTATTTGGTTGCTTTGCTGTACCATCAACTTCCCTTAATGATTGTGGAACTGATTCTTGATTGATTTCAATGCTGCTTTCTGAGTAGTTGTCATCTCTTTTTTTGCTCCTTGGGTAGCTTTCTCACTTTTGAGGGTTATAGCCTTACATTGCTCTTTTCTGTCTCTTCTGAGATTTTTTGTATCACTAGGAAAACTGTCTTGCTTTTTGGTTCTCAATGCTTAAACAATTTGGCCTACTTAATTTTCCAAGTTTCTTAGCGATGTTTCTTAGTTCTGAATGAAGGCATCAATTCTAGACATGTATTCTTTCAGTAATGCATCCATAGAGGTTAGTTGTTCTTGATGTACTGGTCCTTGGTGCTGGTTCTGTTGCAGAAATCCTGGAGGATGAAATGGCCTCTGATGTTGATTTGTTGTAGTATTTCCTCCTTGATTACCTCATGAAAAAATTGGATGCTACCTCCATCCAGGGTTGTAGGTATTGAAAAAGGATTATTTGCTTTGCTGAAATTTTCAATATAGCACACAAATTCTGGATTAAATGGGCAGTTATCAAAAATATGTGGGTCTCCATAATATACACATAGTTGACAGTGGGTTGTTGTGCAGTATGTAACTTCATATTTTTTAGCATATTGGTCAAAAATGCTACTTGTACTGAGAATGCTGTGACAATATCAACTTCATAGACTCCTTGGACTCTCTTTGTTGTTGCCGTTCTGGTTGTTGTCTATTGATAGTTATTGCTTGCTATTGTCTCCAATATATTGAATGCCTCATAGTATGATTTTGACAGCAATGTTCCATTTGCTGAAACATTAACCACTGTTCTTATTTGAGCACTGAGTCTATCATAACAAGTCTCAATTTAAGTGCTGAGTCCATTATAAAAAGGCCAAAATATAGATATTTCCAAAGGAGCTGGAGAAATCGATCATGGGGAAAGAGATTGCAAAAAGATGATTCAAATTAAGAGCTTCAAAACAAAACCTTGCATGCACTTTTGTTTTTATGCATGATTATAGAATCTAATCAAATGAAATGAAAAGGAAAAAAAAAAAAAAAAGCATGCAAGATCATGCATATGTTAGAAGAGTTGTGCAAGAATTCAAAATTGGACCTCCTAATTTCGGCCAAGCTTAGGTAATAAAAATGATAAATTTTCTTTTCAAAGATTGGATAAGGTTTAAAAATCAGATTTTCGATTTAGCCAAGGAAATTCTTGGCTTCATTGTTGTCTTGTCTAATCTAATTCCCTATTCGGAGTAATCATAACTAAATAATTATCTAACTATTCCAAATAAGCTAATTACCCAACTCAGTTTCTACAATCTCATAACCACGTATTTCTAGGATCGAAACCTAGTAAAAAATGTGGGTCATTACATTAATAGTAACCAATAGCACAAAATTCTTGGCCAACTTGCATGCATACAAGGGGTGACAGAAATTCTCTTTAATTTAAAGCTCCCATCATTGATTTAAATTTTTGATATTTGCATGTTTCTTATTTTATCCTTAATTTCATTTATTTGGTTTTATTCCTTTTTCTCTTACATGATTTTTCCACTACCCAATTACCACATCCCCTTAGCTAGCCCACTCTCCTTCTCTCTCCTCTTCTATAAAAATCTCCTAAGACTTACCCTTCAGACTTCCTAATTTCTTACTCTTGAAGCTTTAGTTAATTCTTCCTAAAGAAGCCTTATTTACTTCTTAGTTTCCAAGTAGTTCTCTTCCTTTTTCTTGAAGACAAATACTCCACCTTTCCAAGACTCGTAGCTTCTATATATACCCACCTCTCCTTAGGCGGCTACACTATTCCATGCTCTTAGCAAGTTTTCCTCACTACATTTTTCTCTCACCTGGCTACACCTCCTATCACCATAAAGATTTTCTTGTTCTTCTTGCTGCCAAGCTTCATTCTTTGTTGTCATCATGCCTCAGTATTGCCGCTGATTTCTTAGAAAGTTGCATCATTCTTCTAGCTATCATTTGGCCAAGTCACTCAATAACACTTCACAGTTTCCTTCATCTTTGAAGAAGGTCAGCTTGATCCTCTTAGAAATCACATTAGGTAGATTAACTAGTGGTTGTATGAAAGAGTAATGTTAGCATGCTAGTTATTTTTGTAAATTCAAGGTTAGTTTTGCACTATTGATGTATGATAGCTGAATGAAATCTTAGGAATGAATTGCTATGCCTATTTTGTGCTAATTTTTGTATTGTGCAACTTGGTCTTGGCGTTCAAGCATGTCTACTTGTTTTCCATACTTTAATTTATTATCAAATTTGAGTAAATGGATACCTTGGATAGAAGAAGTAGGATATTATTTGAGTAAGCATGATTATAAGCATGTTGCAAATGGAATTTTCTCACTAATTATTAGCTCRAGTTTGGAACTTAAACCTAGAGCAGAAATGTCTTTTATTGAAGGATTATCAAAACGGATATAAAGCCTTGATTCTTGGGGTCAAAACAAGACTTAAGTGATGTTAATGGCTTCCCTAGAATCTAAGTATGAACTAAACAAAAACTGGTTGCCAGTTTAGCTCAATGTATTTTACCCTACAGTTTTGTGTTAGTTTTGATCTAAACGTACTTCTAAATAATTCATACAATATCTTGGAAGCATTTTAAGACTGATTTCACTCAATTTGGAATGGTATAACTTAATATATGATCAAGTTACCTAGTCCCTCTCAGTTTAGCATTCCCCTGTTATACCTGGCTATTGTGATGAAATTTGGTATCTAACCGCACAAATGTAGGCACTGAGTGCACATGGTTGTAATCCTTACCAATTTCATTATATTTTCCCTAGTAAAACCCAATATATAAGCATGGAATCTAARAGTGGTTAATTATGGTCAATTTGCATTAACTCTTTTTGTTTTAGCCTTAATTAGTTGTAACCTTAATTCCGAATTGACATTTCTGAATATATGCTTAGAAATATCAATGTCTTAGGATCATTTTACCACAAATTTTAGAAATAAATTCAGTCTATTACTTGAGATTTGATAAAAACTCTCAATGCTGCCAGTTTTGGGTAGATTAACCATTAACCATTTTTGTTSAGATTATATGATGTGGTTCAGAAACTTCTTGACAATCATTTTCTTTAACAATTAGGGTATCTCGGTCACTGAATTATTCTTGTTGAATCACTCGAAACTCGAAATTGAAATTACTTTTACTTGCATCACCAGTTAAGCCTGAGGAATGTGATAATGGATTTATTAGGAACTTGATTAGAATGTTATGTTAGCAAGCTCTAATTTAGAGTAATGAAGATGTGAAATTGATAGCGACTTATTTGAGGGTGTATTTATTACTTGAGAACTTTAGCTGAGTACCTAGGAGAGCGCACCCACAGGTGAGTTCCTTCGTCTTTAAAGCTCCGCAAAGTGCTTGCTTTGTTTAAGCTTACTCTAGATATATTTTCAAGAATTCTCATACGCTTGAATTTGAGTTCCTTATAAAATGTTTTATGAGCTTTCTTAAAATCTATTTTGAAATGCTTATCAATGTTTCTAAATTGATTTGATTACTTTGCAAGTCTTTATGAAATATATCATGACTCACTTTGTGAAGAATTTCATGTTTGCACAGGAATGTGTTTAAAGAGCATTAATTGAGAATTTTTCATGGAATTTTTTAACTATGAAAATGTTTTGTGATCTCTACAYATTGACTAGTTGAGAACAGTGGTACTGGAAATATGTTTGAGATCACTATTGATTGGATTAATTGATTTAAAAAGCATTGAGCCTGTTCTTGCTTGATTGAGAATTGATGGATTGGATGGAGCACTCTATCGATCGACTCTAAATAACGAGTCCGGGGGACAAAGTATTGTGCTTGGCTGGTCCGCAGTATGAGGACTCCGCTAGGATGGTATCAGAGTTAGCCAAAACTTAGCCAAAGTCTAGAGTGGCCGATGGCAAACAGGAATGCGTCAGGCAAACGGTTCTATCATTCGGTGCCTATGACTGATTATGGACGATCATACCCCCGGTTAGGGGATTTAACCTAGGGACAGGCGAATCTCTAGTACCTAGTTAGTGGGTYTCCTGCTTGATTAAAAGGCGATAAAGTCAAAACTGCTCGCGTAAATACAAGGAGATGAGCCTAGTAATATTAACCTCGTATGAGTTTATATCATAGCAGTCTTGTTCACCCTTGACGACTTTTTACTAATTGTAGATTGTCAAAGTACAACTTTTAAGTCTATTCTTTTCAAGCTAATGGTTTTTATCAAATGCTTTTGATTTCCTCATCGAATTGTTTTATTCATTCAAAGCTTGAAAAAGAGAACAATGTTGAGGAATTATCCTCTGATACAACTTGTTTTAAATTTCATTTAACACTTGTTTTTAACTATTGTTAAATTGTGCTTCTTTGAACTCACTAAGCACACGTGTGGAACTCACTGAGCTAGCGCTCATATTTTTTCGCTCATATTTTTTTCTCTTATTTTTCTTAGTGACAAGTACGGCTTACTAGGACTATGAGTTGGTTATGAACACTTAAGGAAACTTGTCACTTTGAAGTACTAGAAAGGATACTTATTTTATTGATATTTTAGAAGTACGTTGGTTAAGTTTGCAAGAGACATGACAGTTGTATTATCTTTTCGGGATCCTTAATCACCACTGGACTCTAATTTAGACTATATGCTATTATTATGCTTTAGATATATATCATTTGTTGTGATAGTATCAACTGGCGAGGGACAAGCGACAGCTCGTTCAGCCCCAGTCATACTTAGAGGTCTGCAGGGTGTCACACACATAGTGGTAATTTTATCCAAATTGTCGTAAAAGACTTATATTCGCTCATAGTTAGCCGTAAAACAATATTCTTAAGTATAAATTGCATTACATTTTTTTCTGTAGTCGTTAATGGAATAAAAGGCAGGGAAGCAGAAGCAACAGAAAGAAACTGTGTATGCAATGGATGATGAGGACAAAGTTGTTAAAGAAATCACCCCAAGTGATTTCGATGCCATTGACAAATATTTTCTTGGTAGGGGAACAGGTAGATTGCAGAGTTCTACTCAAAGCTAGGGTTTTGATCTTGTTCCCTTATGCTAATGCTACCTAAAAAAATTGAAGGTAAATAAACCTACTATTGAGAAGTTGTTGAGGAATGGTTGAATCCCACACGTAGAGAAACTTCGTTCTGAAGTGTGATATGTTGTGAAAATTGTGATTGGGGTAACCTCTTAGAAGTCAGATTGGTTCAAGAAGTCTGAACGTTCTTTGAAACCCAGTCATAAAGAATATCTGCCCAATAAATATGGCGGGCATGGGTTGACAGAAGAAAAGAAAGGACAAAGAAAGGATGGTGTTGATTCATTGCCTCCACGGTGATATTGATCATCTCGTAGAGGATAGAGGCTTTGAGTGACATTATTGAAGAAATTATTGTGGCGAATATGCTCCGATGAAAAATGTAAAAATGTGAGATTTGAGGAATAGTTAATCCCACACGTGGCAATTTCAGTCTAAAGTGAAGATGTAGTGTGAAGATTGTGATTGGAATAATATCTTTGAAGTTGGATTGGTTCAAGAAGTTAGAACATTCATCCAAACTCAGTCAATAAAGAATATCCATGAATAAATACATGGGTTGACAGAAAAAAATAAATGGTGGTGTTGAATTGCTGCCGCCATGACAATGTTGATCATTGTGTAGAGGATAGAGGCACAACCATATTTCTTCCAGTACTTCATATCACAATAACTTCATACTTTTCAGCAGGTCATACTTCACCAGGTTCATCAGTGAGCATGAGAAGTGCCAAAATGCTAAAGTTTAATTCAAACTATGTCAATAGAAACAATTAGACTGAAAGAAAACAATAACTATAATATTTAGACATTCCCTTCAATATTAAGTGTTCCAACAGCAAGGGAGTGTGATGAAGTTAAAAAAGTACAAAAACACCACCTTAATGTCTTCTTTCTATTTTGTGCTTGCTTGAGTCACTCTTCCATCGAAAGACATTGGAGCACACTGCACATTTATGCTTCCAAGGCCATCTAAACCTTTCTCAGTATCAAAGACTTTCTCCTAACAGAAGCACCAAATCCCACCACCACCCGCTGGTGGTTGCTATAGTTGGTTATCATTGTTCTCTAAATTTTCTTCTTCTTAAAAATATCAACAAAGAGTTAGCAAGCAATGGAAATGGAGTGAGATGAGATGATAGTCTTTTGGTTACTATTTATTTAATTCATACATARTGGATTTATCTAATTACTTTGTTAATTCAATACAAATAACAAGAAAATAGAAATGTGATGTCTTGGACTTCATCAATGCTACAAGAAACGAAATTGAAAAATGGAATGTATTGGACTTGAGAGTGATTGAGATGAGAGTGTTTTCCTCATTGTGTCAACACAAAATATCATATGGTTAATATTTCCAGCAAGTACCATTAGGTTTACTTCAGCAAGTCATACTTCAACAGGTCATACAATAGGTTTCTATTTTTTACTTGCTTGAGTCACTCTTCACTATGTCAAAAGAGGTCTATCATCATATATGCTATACGTCTCAAAAGTTCTAAAAATATCATCATCGAGCTACCATGACATTTTTTGCAAACATTGAACAAAATTTGTTTTACCCATAGTCATCTTAGGTTTCTTGAAAGTTGTGACAAATGTTGATATGGGTCTAGGGTGACGTTTATATCAAGTCTATGATGACATTTAATTGTATCTAAATACATGGTATTTGGAGCGACATTTGTGTGTAAGATGTGAAAACCTCTGCAAATGTCGATACAAGAGTTGTTTAGCCCATGTCTGCAAATGTTGTAAGAGGGGTGATATGCCAACACTTATGTCTATATTATGACAACATAACTAGCAGGACAATTTGTGTTTTTTGTGAAATATACAAACGTCACAATAAGTTTGGTATCACGACATTTACAAATATAGCAACATAGTTATTTTCGCAACATTTATAAACTGTCAGGAAACATTAAGTTGACATTTATGTATAGTCGTAATGATATATTACTATGATGACATTTCTAACCATCGTGGAGAAAACATATTTCAGCATTTATATAAGTCGCTCAAATGTAATTGAAATGACGTTTGCAATACTTGTACAATATATATTATTACTACCTTTATAAACTGATGGAATCCCTTGGTATTTAAGAGAGCAAGATCAYAATGTGTTGCTCACTGGGTCAACATAAAATCTCCTCAGGTAAAGGATGTCAGTAAGCACAATTAAGTAGACCTAAGTAAGTGCAAACAAAAATAGAATTAAAACTAATCAAAGTAAGGTCATAAAAACTTATGTGCTATAATCATTCTCTCCAATACTTCATATCAGAGCAGCTTCATACTTCTCAACAGCAACAGGTCATACTTCACCAAATTCATCAGTGCACATGAGAACTACCAAAAAGCTAAGTTTAGTCCAAATTATGTCAATAGAAACCATTAGAATATATATATATAAGTCAATAGAACCAGCTATCCCAAAAGCTCAAGCTGTTAGGATACGGTACTCCATCTCTTTATAAACCTCAGGATCTCCCAAGTCCCAACKCCGGGTGTGCAAGGCGCACTAGACCCAGTACGTCGGGATTACCTACTCGCCTCTTACCCGACTGAACTTACATCTTACTGCCTCTACACGGGCCTTACTACGCTTACCAATGCCAATGGGTTCTCGAACCCGTGACTTCCACGGATTGGCATTTATAAGGATTGGAACCTAGGTTGGCTCTGATACCATAAGTCAATGGAACCAGCTATCCCAAAAGCTTAAGCTGTTAGGATACGGTACTCCATCTCTTTCTAAGCCTCAAGATCCCCCAAGTCCCAACCCCGGGTCCACAAGGCGCACTAGAACCAGTACGTCGGGATTACCTATATATATATATAAACATTTCCTTCAGAAATAAGTGTTTCACCAAGAAAGGGTTGGGATGAAGTTAAAAAAGCATAAAAATATCAATACYATGCCCTCTTTCCCCTTTTTTTGCTTGCTTAAGTCACTCGTTCATCAAAAGACATTGAAGCACACTGTACATTTTTGCTTCCAAGGCCGATGGGCACTCTCATTGTGCTTCTCCAAGCCTTTCTTAGTAACAAAGACTTTCCATGGGTAGGAATAACAAATACCACCACCACCTGCTAGTAGTTGCTGGGTTTGCTCAAGTTGGTTATTTTTGTTCTCTATCTTTTCTTCRTCTTAACAATATCAACAAAGGTGGGGTTCTGTTTAGCAATCAAAGGAAATGGGGTGGGATTTATGACATGAGAGTGTTTTGGTTACTATTTATTGTTCATGCATGCTAAATTTATCTATCTACTTCATCAATGCAGTAAAAATAATAGAGAAAGAACAGAAATGGGATGTCTGGGACTTTATCAATTTTACAAATAAAAAATAGAACTGGAATTTCTTGGGAACAATCATCTTTGGCTTCCCCAATGTTTTTGTCAAACGTTAGTACACGGATATCATGATGGTTGTTTCATACTTATGACGACATTTGATTGTGTTGATAGATGGAATTGAAACCAACATTTGTCAGTGTCACTAGAATTGTCTTATGGCCACGTCTATTTGTAAGCTACTACGACGTATACAAGTGTTGAGATAAGGTTTTCTAATCGACATTGGCAAATGTTGTAATGTAGTTCTATGCTGATACATGATGGGGAGTTATGACGACTTAACTTGTGAGACAATCTATGTTATGCCACATTTGTAAAAAAGTTGTGATAGGGTTAGTATCATGACATTTTGTAGGAATGTGCTTTGGCATTTACAAATGTTGTAATATAGTTCTTGTGGCTACACTTTTAAACTATCATGATATATTAGGTAAGTCGACATTTATGTACAATCGTTTTAGTATATTATCACAATGTTTGGAATAGTCGCATAAAAAATATCTCCTAATGTTTTTGAAGGTCTCAAGTATGTAATTCCGATGACGTTTGCAATGGTTATACAATTAGTTGTGAAGATAGTATGCTAACTTCATCAATGCAGTGAAGACAATAGAGGAAAAACATCAGAGAAACAGAAATAGGATGTCATAAACATTTAATTAAGTTCCACACAATATGAATATATTTGGGATTTGTATTTAGACATAAAATACAAATGTGGTGTAAACCAAATTGGTGGACCAATAACACTAAGTGATTGACTCTTGTAGTGTGAAATGATATTTTCATCTCCTAAGTCGTAAAAACCCATGTCTCTACCCCCTCCATCCTCAGCATTCACATAAGACTCAAATAGTCATCCATAAAATAAATACAATTAGCTCTGATTTCGAGAAATCTTGAAGCTTCAGAAATYTTGATAAATGCACTATGTCCCACGAAAAGAGTTATATCCCCCAAATCATGAATTTGTGTCCACTTTCCATTAACCAAATCAAGCTCAAAAATTTGAAAATCATTTGTCCCATAGAATATGGATCAATCCTCGGATTATCGACTGAGTATCCAGTGGATCGCTTTGATACAAATGATACTTGAATCCATATAGCAAAACCAACGCAAGTATTTGACTCTCCTTTGAGTTATTCCCTTAAATATCAAAAACCATGACTCTGGCATCCCAACTAATGCAATAAAACTGGTTATTGTGATACATCAAATCACAACATTGGTGAAAGGAGTTGGTTAGCCTTGTCCACAATTGGTACCCTAGCCTCCATACGTACACATCCTTCGCACTAACCATGAGGACAAAGTTGGTTGGATTTTCACAAGAGCTAGATGATAGAAATGCCTTTTGATAGTAAAAACGCAGGGATATAGATAATCCTCTAAAATATATTGACGTGATAAATCAATTTGATCATAGGTGGATGGTTTTACAAGACTTATCTCATCACCTTGTCCAATTGTAAAAAACCATCCAAAAGAAGCATCCGTGCATTTTTTACCTTTAGTTTCGGGTAGAAACACCTTTGCAACAATTTCCTCCTCAAACAAGCTATAAAATTAGCCATAATCGCTATCCTTCTGTGCAACAAGCATGACAGACATGGTTCATTGCCATAATGGTGAACCATTAAAATTCTCTTTAGTGGCAATCGCTTGCCATGGAATACTGACGACCTTAAAAACAAGATAGTCCTCCAACAATTTGAGGTGTTGAGCTATTAGACAAGTCAAAATTGTGTGTAAGCTCTGCCCAATTTGCCATGATTGTGTTCTCAAATGGTATGAAACTGCTGACAAAAAGAAAAAAAACCAAATAATTTGCAAAAGCTTCTTTTTCCTACCTTTGAATCAGAGGATTCTGAAGAAAAACAGAAGGAACTGAATGAAGTAAGCAAAGGTTAGGTATATATAAGGACATGCATAAAAGAATTACTAGAATTACTGAAGTAAGCATCCTAAAACATGGTCATTTAGGAAATTGTTTAAAACATAACATTATAATCTTTTAAAAATCATTAAAGAAACTATTTAAAACAGATATTCTAATCTTTTAAAACTAAAATTTCATGTTCATTTTCATATTCAGATCTCAAATTTAAGATTTTGAAATTTAAAGAAAGGGGGTATTTTGGATTTTTTAAAGCCCCAACTACATTTGATCAACATCGATTATGGATCAATTCAATTCAAATAGTAGTGTTTCTCTAAATATTATTACTCTTCCGTTTTATTTGGGTAAAGAATAATATTTTAGTACTTGTGTGAGAACAAGAAAGAAATTTGGGAATATATCATGTAATACTTTTATTTTATTAATGTGGCGCATAAGGGAAAATTTGTTTAATAATATGAATGAAAAACTTGAGCATTCCATGAATAAAAGTTGCGGGAAATAAGAGGAAACCCCATGAATAAAAATTTGTTTATGATATAAAATTTCAATGGTAAAAGGTGAATCTTGATTTAGAATTATAACTATTAATTTATAATATTTTATTTAAATAATTAAAGTCAATTTTAAATACTCTTATTAAATTGGGAAATATGTTACATGTCAGATAATGAAAAGATGACGTGTGCCAAGAATTAACAAGATTTAACCAATTGAATCAAGGAAAGAACTCAATGAATCAAGTCTCACATTGCTCCTAAATGTGACTTTGACCAATTAAATCAATTCGCTTTGTCCATAAATAGAGAGTAAAGCACAAGAGTGAGAGTTTAAANCAACTTTAATTAATAGTATTATCAAACACATTACAAATTATTTATTAGAACATCATCACTTTCGGATTATATTTTTCAAAAAATAATCAATAGTACTTTCCCTCGTAGCATTCCTATCCAGTAGCAATCCCAATCCCAAATTGATAAGCTTTCCTTAAAACGCCTACCTTACCTAAACATATTTTTAATTACTTTTAACCCTAGAAATAACTTTTTAGGTTAAAAAACAATTCCAAATGGGTAAACACTTTACCACATTGTACGGCATTTCCAAACTTATCCCAAAACCCTAGAAAGATTGAGAGTGGGCATTCCACATTTGCACTACATCAGATTCCAGTCCAAACGCACCGTAGCGTAACGTGCGGCTTTTATCTATCTTAAAGTTCTGATATTTTTCTTGCTTTTGGAGTCCCATACATATAGCAGCACTTCATCCATAACAATCGATCTATAAAATTCCCAAGTCCACCTGCGCTCAAAGTGGAGGGTGTTTAGAAGAGACGAAAATGGAGGCAGCCCAAGAACCTCCCCATCTCAATAGAGAAGCCTTTCGTCAGGCCGTTGTTAACACGCTCGAGCGCCGGCTTTTTTACATCCCCTCTTTCAATATCTATGGAGGGGTTGCTGGCCTTTACGACTATGGCCCTCCTGGTTGCGCCGTTAAGTCCAATGTTCTGGCCTTCTGGCGTCAGGTCAGCTCAATTCTCGCTGTTGCTTGGTCTAATATGCTGATTATTTGAATCGGAGCTTTTGAACTCATTTCTCTCAAAATGTCACTTTTGCATCAGTAAAGCTTTCTAATTCAGATCTTATTTACTTCTTATTTTGTGGAGTTGGGGATTAAGGGGAAGTATTTAAGTTTAAGAGTCAAATGAGGGCTAAGTGAGGCTGCCTGGGGAAAATTGGGATATTTATCGGGATCTGGTGGTTTTATTAGTGGAGCTTTGTCTTAAAGATCCCTTTTTGTCTATATGTTGTTGTGATTTGGAGATGTTGGTTGGTGGAATTCTACTCCGATATCAACTGGTAATTTGTGTGCTTTTTGGTTGACGGGRTTCTGTGGCTGACTTAGTTTTAGCTTTTTGATGATTCAGCATTTTGTTCTTGAAGAGAATATGCTGGAAGTTGATTGCCCTTGTGTAACGCCTGAGGTAGTGCTGAAGGCATCTGGTCATGTTGATAAGTTTACTGACCTTATGGTGAAAGATGAAAAGACTGGCAACTGTTATCGTGCTGATCATTTGCTCAAGGATTTTTGCAAAGAGAAGCTTGAGAAAGAACCTAACCTTAGTGCAGAGAAGGCAGCTGAGCTCAACCATGTTCTTGCTGTGTTGGATGATTTTTCTGCTGAAGAGCTGGGTGCGAAAATTAAGGGTTATGGTATCACTGCTCCTGATACCAAGAATCCTCTGTCTGATCCCTACCCTTTCAATTTGATGTTTCAGACCTCTATTGGACCATCTGGAATGAGCACTGGGTAAGAACCCTTTTCAGTTTCGCTTAAGGGAATTTAATTGTTCGAACGATAGAGAAACAAAAAAAGGAAAAATTTTAGCTTCAGAGTATTTCTTTCTATGGATATTTGGTTCTTTTCTCAACTTCTCAATTTCATGCACATTTGTTTTGCTTCTTCTAAACTTATATTGCTGCAGTTACATGCGCCCTGAGACAGCTCAAGGCATCTTTGTGAACTTCAAGGACTTGTATTACTACAATGGAAGCAAGCTTCCTTTTGCAGCTGCACAAATCGGTCAAGCTTTTAGGAATGAGGTTAGAAATCTCCTGACTTCTGCTTTGCAATTATGTTACACTAGTCTTACAATCGACTTTTTAGATTACATGCAAACTCTTGCTGAGATGGAAATGCATTCTCCCAGAAGGGCACTTCTTGAGAGACTTATCTAATGATTTGATGGAAATTATTCAAGAAATGATGGACATTTCTTCAGAAGCCTGGTGGATGTTTGATTAAAATTTTTAGGGCACCTGAAAATTTTAGTAAATTAATGTTGCTTTACCTTGAAGCATTGGAGTTCGTCTGTTAATTTTATGCTGTGGCAGAGCCACATGGAGTGCGGGGGAAGAATTTCAAAATTTTGGCCCAAAAGTTTATAAAATTCATCAATAATGTCCCAAATATATAGTCCCCTTCCCCGAAAAAAAAACTGAGATCGAAAAACATAGTTCTGTCCCCCCCCCCCCCCCCCCCACCCCAATGTTTGCATTCCTGGCTCCACCACTGGTTTTATGGGTATGGGGTATCCCAGTTTTAATGTTCTGTTTTCTTCCCCTGTACTTTCCACCAAGCTTTCTTTCAAGTTTCCAATTTGATTCTTAATTGTTGTCTAGTCACCACGGTACCTAGTTATATTTGTATAGCATTTCCTGCTTTTGTTTTCCTTTGCATTTCCTACTTTCACCAGCAATTATGGATTTTAAGTTTTCTTTAACGTGCATGTGGTCCTTGTACATCTTTAAAAGAAAGGAAGAGCGACTAGTTCTTTTGTTGGTGAACAAGGTAGCTACTTATTGTACCCCTTAGTCACAGCAATAGAGATGTAATGCGCATTTTTATGGAGCACAAATCATATGGGAATTATATCAATGGCCAGAAACAATTCCTTCTATTTAAATATTGCATGAGATCAGTATATGGGAATGAGTTATCTATTTTTGTAACTTACATTTGAATAAATGTCCTTTCTTAAGGTACCTTATTATTGTCTTACATTAAGTATTTCATCAGGTCTAATTATGTCAGATTTTGAAAAATAAATATGCAGATATCTCCCCGTCAAGGTCTCCTTAGAGTGCGCGAGTTTACACTGGCTGAAATTGAACACTTTGTGGATCCTGAGGATAAGGCTCATCCAAAATTTGATGAGGTCGCGAACTTGGAGTTTTTGATGTTCCCTAGAGAAGATCAGGTGTCCGGACAATCAGCACGAAGAATTCCTCTTGGCCAAGCAGTTGCTCAGGTTGGTTTGATGGACACTCTTGTAGCATCTTCCTCCTTGCACCATCTCTACCTGCATGTGTATTTGGTGCACTTTTCTGCAAAAATGAGGTTTTACTCTTTTTTATTATATCAAAATTTTATTTGCTTTCACTCAGGGGACTGTGAACAATGAAACATTGGGATATTTTATTGGGAGAGTTTATCTGTTCTTAACGCACCTTGGCATCGACAAAGACCGATTGCGGTTCCGCCAACATTTGGCAAATGAGATGGCGCACTATGCTGCAGACTGTTGGGATGCTGAAATTGAGTGCACTCATGGGTGGATTGAATGTGTTGGTATTGCTGATAGATCTGCATATGATTTGAAAGCTCATACGGTAAGAACCCTTTTCAAATTTAATTTCTTTATAATTTTTCACCTTAAATACTTTCCTTGCATCCTTCAATTCACCCCTTTCTTTTACATCTGTACATCAATGAAGCACAAGTGCTTTACCTTTTCCCTCTAGAAAACTTCTGTTAGCTGCAACAGTTTCGCCCAGTTTGTTGGTGGTATTCCATATTATAAGAAATTGCTAGTGATAGCTTACTTCCATTTTGCAGGAGAAAAGTGGAGTATCCCTTGTTGCACATGAAAAATTTCCACAACCTAGAGAAGTGGAGGTCTCTCTCTCTCACTCACTCTCTCTCTCTCTCTCAATTCCCCCCCCCCCCCCCCCCCCCAAAAAAAAGCACACACACATACATTTGTTTATCATGTAACCATCTTGATAATTGCAACCTGTTATTTCAGAAACTTGTCATAACCCCGGTGAAGAAGGAGCTTGGCCTTGCATTCAAGGGTAACCAGAAGATGGTGGTTGAAGCCCTGGAGGTATACCTTTTGCCTATTTAACTTACACATACCCCACTGGTTCAAGTTACTTCTGTGCTGTGTTTGTATTTTTGCCTTTTTTGGTGGGGGCTTGTGGCAGTTAGAAAGAATAGTTTCTTGGATGTCGCTCCTTAGTAAAAGGTGTAGACTTTGCACTGCAGAAGAAAGAAATTGTTTTTCCTAATGAGATCACTGCTGTCGTAGCTGTCTTTTGAGCTTTGTTTGCCCTGTCCTAGGCGTGGGGCAGAGGGTTTCATTTTCCTTCTTCAGGACTGGAGATATTTTTAACCTTCAAAAAGATAAATATGTCTTTTGTATTCAGGTTCAGTATATTTATCACAGCGAATTGAATACACGTCTCGGAATTAGGCCTAGAGCAATATGGATGTTAATTGAGGTTTTGATCATGCATTTGCATACAGGCTATGGGAGAAAAGGAAGCTATGGAAATGAAAGCGACCTTGGAATCCAAGGGAGAAGCAGAGTTTCAAGTTTGCACTCTTGACAAGGTTGTTACCATTAAAAAGAATATGGTGACAATCTCCAAAGAGAAAAAGAAGGAACATCAGAGGGTTTTCACACCATCAGTAATCGAACCTTCTTTTGGTATTGGAAGGATAATATATTGTCTTTATGAGCATTCCTTCTATACCAGACCAAGTAAAGATGGGGATGAACAAATGAACGTATTCCGATTTCCTCCATTGGTTGCGCCAATCAAATGCACTGTATTTCCGTTGGTTCAGAATCAGCAATTTGAAGAAGGAGCCAAACAGATTGCAAAATCATTGATCACTGCTGGGATATCTTATAAAATTGATATAACAGGTATCCTTTCCTATGAATTCATAAATACTGTATCTTTTTATATGTACAAGATCATTCATTTCTGTTAGAAACATGTGGAGGTCCAGTAATGAGTGCATTAGCTTTTGATTTATATAATTGGCTGCTTGGGGAAATGAATTTGATAATTTTGGTTTATATATGCTCATCCTTCTTGTTCTTGTTAATTCGGGGACAGCAAGCTCTGGTGGTGCTTGATTGTTTCTGTGGTAGTGAAGGAAGTCCAGGGTTGTAAATGTTAGGTTTTCCAATAATTGGCTGTTCATAAGAAATCCCGAATGACGCCCTCTACAATGTGAATACCTTCCCTTCCCTCCTGCTTCACTTTGCTATCCAGATAGCTCAAACAAATATATTGTTTGATAGCACTTCGGCTTTACCTAATGGATTCATTGAATTGTAAAAYGTAAATTAAAATTTCCTGGTCAAAGGATCACACTTAACATATGCTTGGGCAGGAAATTACTTTCCAACTTGCTTGTCCAAGTGACGAAAACATCGGTCACCTATAGATTTCCCCATTAAGATAAGGCTACGTTGTTTTCATGTAAATCCTAGATACTTGTGGGAGACCCCTCTTCGAGAGCCCGGATACTATGACCTAATGGAAATCATGCTAGGCAACCCTTTTAGTCCTCATGGCCTCTTTTGGTCAAGCTTGCCTTCCATTCCATTTATCAAATAAAGATCCTTCCGCGTAGCTGATCATATCTCACCAAGTTGAATCTAGTTTAGGAAGCCATAGAGATTTTTGATGAGCAGATCAGCCGGAGCTAGCTCAGAGCACTCTCACTAAGGTATATAAGAGGAAGATCTTAAAAATTTCAAGTCTAGCTCATAACTAGAGCTTCTTCAGAATAAAGAAGAGAAAGAACTTAGAAGAACATGATGTTATTAAATGACTACTTCTTACAAGGAAGAATGGTAGCCATTAAAAGGGGGGCCGTCACGGTGACTTGGTTTCCCAATTTTAATACTATTATTCCTTGAAGCAGATTCATGAAATCGGCTTTCCTTTAAGTTGCATCCGGCTATGCTGATGAATTTGTCATCATTCCATTTTCTACACTGTTGTTACAGGTACATCTATTGGCAAGCGATACGCTAGAACAGATGAACTCGGGGTTCCTTTTGCAATTACAGTTGATTCAACAACCTCAGTGACGGTTCGGGAGAGGGATAGTAAACAACAGATTCGGGTGAATATAGATGAAGTGGCGTCTGTAATTAAGGAGGTGATCGATGGTACGAGCACATGGGCTGATTTATTATGGAAATATCCTACCCATTCATCCTGAGGTCGATGGTTGAATTGATTGGTTCAATTTAAGCTAGCAACACTAGCTAGATGCTACTTTCAAAATATTCTTAATACATTAAAGTGATAGATGAAGACAGGAGTCAATTTTGTAATAGTTTATGTGCGCCCTGATTTCTCAATACATTCTCATCTGTATTAGAACTGTTAAGTCTAAATGTAGCACAATTCTACAAGATCCTCTGTTCACATCCTCTATTGGCTTACAGCTGCTGGACCTCTGTTTTCCATTAACTTGGTTTTTTAGTTTGTCTGGTGAATTTCAATGATCATTTATAGATGCCTTGGATCTTCCCTAAGAAATGAAATAGCAGCTGGTTTCGGACTCTGAAACCTTATTAGACTTTACCATTTTTCCCAGCCATCAGTCCTTTGTAAGGTGCATGCACATTGCTCATAGGTTTTGGRGTATCACTAATCCCGTCGCTGTAATGTTACCTGGATTACACCTTTCTCATGCATCAAATCAGGATCCAATCTATGCCTATCATCGTCGCAGGTAATGTCTATTTGAAAAAGTTTCCTGTGTTAAAGTGGACAGACTTACATGAGTAAATTTAATTTCACCAGGATTGTTCCCCTACATGAACTCTCTCAGTAGTCGAATACTCATGAACTTAACTAATTATACTCGTTACAAGCCAACAACTCTCTCATTCTCATTCGCTGTCAGTACAACTAGAAGAGTTAGCTCTAGGGCTTCAAGCTGCAGTAAGTTCCCAGTTCCGCCAAACACATCCTAGCTAGAAGTGGAGGTGATGATCAGCACCGCCACTGACAGAGCTTGAAGAGGCAGCAACATTGCTCCGTTCGGCATGGCAAAGCTGGCGGAGCTTGGTTGGAACATACCAGATGGAAAGCCGAGGATGTGCATTGAAGATGGCGTCAATATCCCAACCTTGCCGTGCTGCTATGGCTACAAGAGGCTTGTAACAAGCCTGCCTCCATGCTCCCACGTTTTCTCCTCGCTCCTTGAATGCTCTTCTCAGTGCATTGGAGGCTTCCTCATCAAGGCAATGCAACGCATAGCAATGCACGTAATGTCTCATTTTTGGCTTGTTAATGTAGCTTGCTCCTGCCTTCTTTGCGTACCTAAACACCTGATTTGTCACCTGCATTTTACAATAAGGAACCGAAAGTCAAGAGGTAAAACTAAAAGGACCTAAATTGCGAGTGACGATGACCATTAAATTATATGGTAACTAATCCCATGAAGTCATTTCGGAACTTCAGCATTTTTTTCAATAAAAGAGGTTTATAAAAGTTTTCAGCAGCCCCATCTCTGCAGCATTTGACATTGGAGACCTAGGTATCCAGGTCCCGCTAAATAACGCAGAAATATGGACAGCGTAGTACCAAATGCAGAGCATCAGGTACGTACGTTCCTGAGTTGTCACCTTCTCTCGGAGCCAGCTAGCTGAAACCCCGATCAATCATCCAGTTCAGAATTCAGATACCGGCCCAAACCCCAACCCACGCCCGTATTAATTATACTATTAGTATTTCTTTTTTGGGTGATAAAATGACACTCAGATCTTTTTCTCTATGATACCAGAGGGGGAGACGGTTTGAATTTTATTTTTGTGGACTAGGAATAAATTAGTTAACTTTTGAGCTATTATCTTAACGAATAGATGCATAAATTATTATGGCGTTTGATAATGGCTGACCTTAGTTGGGCATTTTTCACCTCTTTCCTTGGCAATATTCTGAACCTGAATCAAGAATTCACGACATTGCTCATAGAGGTGGAAGAGATAATCCAGGCCGTTCTTTTTGCCACGGGCAACTTCCCCAGGCTCTGTCACAATGAAGGGGTGTTCTCTTTGCCTCTCACTTCCTCCGCTGCCATTTTCATCTTCTTCAGCTCCGTCACTTTCATCTTCGTCTTCCATTGATTCCATTTTAGTTCTTCCTTTCTTCTTCCTTCTCTGCTTCTTCCCACCTGACCCCCATGTTGTCCCTCCTCCTCCTCCTCCTATACCACCGCCACTACCAGCTGCTTCCTTCTCTTGCTGTACTGGCTCCTCAGACAACCCTACTTCAAAAATTCCTTGTAAAAWTCCGTAACAATTCGTAAACTATATCTTTCATTTCATGTTCTCATGGATACTGGAAGCATTAGCCATSAAGAACATTCATGGTGCAGTAAGATGTACAAGTTTCTTTGTTAGCATGCCCAATACAACAGTAAATTAATGGTGGCTTGAGATTCTGTCATGATATGTTCATGCATGCACTTGGATTACGATGAAAATGGGAACTTCAAAATGATTAACAAAGAGATGTCTTTGATCTGGATTTCACATACGTGCACATGAATAAGTTTAGCGAGAAAAAATTCTGAAAATTATAGTTAGGCAAGCAGTAGCAGGAGGAGCGTACACGAACCTTCTTGAGAGAGAGCGTCAAGGGTGTTGGTAGGGTCACCAGAGAGAAGGTGACGCCGCCGTGATTCTTCCTCATCAAGGCGTCTCCTCTCAGCTCTGACGGCAGCTTTAATTCCATATCTTTCACCAACAAGAAGGTCCCACCTGAAAATCTGGGATAGGCTGTTCATCATTTCATCAAGTTCCTCATCTTTCATATGCAAGAGAGTGTTCATTGTGAATCCAAGCTCAGCTATCTTTGCAGCAGTATAATATCTGATTCCATAAGCCTGAAACAAGTCTTCCAATCCTCCTAGCCCTAGCTCTCTCGGTCTCACTGAGTAGGCCGTCGGGGGTGGCGGAGGTAGTGCCGCCGCCACACCTTCAAGCAGTCGGCTTGGAGGCGGCGCCATTGCACTTCTTGGGTCCCACTTAAACAAGCTCGCGGAGAAGGCATCTGGATCCATAACCAAGCTTGATAGGTTAAAGAAAGCGAGACACAAAGTCGAATGCAAAGTTGCAGAGTTGGATTGGAGGAGAGGGTGGCGAGGTGTTTGCTCCCTATAAAGGCCACTGTTTTTTTCTGGGATTCCGGAATTGCCCCCGTTATGGTAACCGATTGCCAATGTCCATTTGCTTTTGCTGTTTTGTGTAGAGACACCGTACGAATCCACCGTTGTATAATTGTATCGGTCTGGATCAAGTGTCATCTGTCTGAAGCTACAAGGACAAAAGTCATCTCTAGTTTCTCAGATTCTTAAGTTACTTAAATAGAAGATGTTAAATATAAATGTCTAATATACGTGAAGAAAATATTTACTATACGTGACTTTACCAATTCTTCACTTTTTTACATATTCGATCCTTTCAAATTAATATATCAAATATCAATCAATCAAATTCACAATAATTGAATATACTTTCTTAAGTTACAATTGACATATTTTTCTAATTAATTAAATTAAATTTTTATGCTTAAAAAAAGTATAAAATTTCATATATCTCTATTTTATATGTAGTTCACGATACTTAGTATTTAGATTTGACCACGATTTATGTGAATATGAGCCATTGGTCCACAATTCATCAAAATGATKAACTAAAATTGAAAGTTTAGAATAACGATTCATGATTTCGGATAGTTTCGACATAGTTACAATTTTTAATCTAGTTCCAATAAAGTTTTCCTAAAAAGATTAAGCTAAAAAGATTTATTTTGTTAGAGATAAAACTCAATCCGTACATGACAAAGATGTGACTTTGCTTTATTATTTCGTTGTCTCAATTTGAACTTTAAATCTTGAGTAGAACTATACTCTATATATATATCACTTATATTTTTCTCAATATTATTAATTATTTTTTCATCAATATTTATTAATAATTTTATTATGAATGTATATCTGAGTATTCTTATAAATCTTATATTTTTATCCTAAGATAAAAGACAGTTGTAATTAAATTAATTTCAAGTATTAAATAATGACGTTTATCCTGCCCCATTAAAAATATCTATATTAGTCACTACTTAAAAACTACAAGAGTATAATATTTCTAAACAATTAAATGACAAATTGAATAATAAATACGGTGTAAAGTATAACTAGTACCACTACAACCTTTTAACGTAATATTTCTAGTAGTCGAAGATAAACATAAGATTTTCATATTATGATTAAAAAACCACATAAAATATCACTAATCAAATTTCATATTTTAAAACTTATTTAATTTTTTTACGATTTGAATCGTCGGTTCAACAGTTCATGAACCACCAATCTAACGGTTCATGAGCAAGTGGTTTCGATTCATGAAAAACTAATGAACTGAAAATCGCTGGTTCATGAGCTACCATAAATCATAAATCAAATCAACGATTTTCGAATCGTTGATCACGGTTCAATTTCATTTTAGTTTGTTGGTTCCGATTGAACTYTGGTCATGTATATTYTTATTTATGCTAATTGCCTAAGTGTTATCTGTAATCGCCTTATGCATTAATGTTTGAAATAATCAAATGGTAATCAAGCATAGAATCGAACATTAAAAATAGTAATAAATTTTAATAATAAAAAAAATATAACAATGACAAAAAATGTCTAATTAAATAGTATAATATCTAAATAAGTTAAATCATGATTTTAAAACAAAAYATTTAATTCAACATGATTCAAATTWAAAAAATAATAAATGCATTGAAGACTGAAATAGAAAACATTACTAAAGATAATAAACTTTGATCCCGAACTTCAATCTTTTGTTGGTTCTTCAATAAAGCTCATCCTAAGTGTCCACGTGTCATAAAGTCAAAGAGACTGAACTCCAAAATCTGATCAAAATTCAAGCTTTTATAGCACCAGAAAACCCTAAACTGACAACCCGCGAGCTTGAACCAATAATAAATGGTTCAAACCAGCCCCTGTTGCTCCGTGTAGCCAAACAGGCACCGATTTGGTTCTCCTAAGCTAAACTAGTGCCCATTTTTTGTCTTCAAACAGTGTCATGTAATCTTCTGTTTTGAATTTCAAGATTTGGCTCAACAAGCGTCGATTTGAACAAATAGGGGCGTGTTTGTGTGCGAATTTTCACCATTATGTAAACCTTATTTCCAAATGTTTTAGGACTCTTATTTGCACTTTAGGCCTCAAAAGTTTCAGTTATTGCTCTAAAAGGCCAGCACGGAGGATTAATCACAAACAACAATATATATATTCTTATTGTCATCAATTTAACCCTATAAAATTGTAATCAACGCAGATATAAAATGTGATATATCAATTATTAGGTTTGAAAAACATTAAACTAATTCCAACCATCTTCATCCATTGCTAGTGTTGGACTGAATTCAAATGCAATTTGAAAAGAATTTGTAAAATCTAAGAAGAGAGTATGAAGTTAAAGAAAGTACGAGGGGGGATCAAGAAGGGAAGAGCATAGAGGTAGAGGGGCTAGCAGCGGGGAGAAGAGAGGGAGAGGTAGAGGAGGAAAATAAAAGGTTGTGGTAACAAGTAGGGAGGAGAGAGTAGAGAAGCAATGGCAACACGAGTGTGCCATAGAGAGAGAGGACATGACAGCGGAAATGGCGAGGAGGGGGAGTATGGGTTGGTAGCAGCGACAACAAGGGACGGAAGGATTCAGCAATGGTGGTAGTGTTGAAGTTACCCTACTTCTCTTCCTCCTCTTTCATCGGCTTCTCCTCCTCTATTTTTATCCAGAATCATCTTCTCCTTCTCATCCTCCTTTCTCCTCCATCCAGAAACATCATTTTTTTTTTCTCAGTTCTTTCTCTTTTGAAAAAATATTTTTTAAAAAGGATTTAGGATAATTTATGCCATTTCATATCAAAAGTAAAAAAAACGAGGGTCAATCATGACATTTTAACTATAAACACAGGGTCCATAAAAAGCTTCTATTATCCTTTAGACAAAATATGTTAAACATGGTACAATGTTATCAAACTGAAACATTAAGTATGAAATTGATAATTTGACGAAATCATGAGAGGGAGGGGGGATTTTTATAATTAACCCTTATATTAATGTATTTCATGATCAAAGTTGCTCGATGATATCCTTTTGACGCATGACCTTGTAACTATTATTATTTGTTGGATAAGATCATTAATTATTARGTGTTTAAATAATGTTATTATTGTGGCAAAAATACGGATGGTGATCATAAATTGAATTTTTGACCCAATTTGGATGTCCTTTTGAAAAAAACTCCGTCAGTAGATGGATTTTTTAAATGTTGGCACAAATGAATGAATGCTTTTGTTTAATCCTTGCTAAATAAAGGGGTCCCATTGAGTGAATGTGTCCAGTCCTTAGCCCGATCTAGTGCAGGTTTGCCAACGCATTAATGCGTTCGCTTTTTTTACTCCAAAGCATAAAGAAAATGCAACCGTGTCTAAGTAAAAAAGTTCAAAAAACAGCTTTCCCCCTCCCAATCGACTTTACCAGATTACCTAAAGTGTAAAACCATTTTAGCTTTTAATCCTCCCTATGTGGTCGCTGCTGCCATCTGTCGCGCTGTCACCGTCGCCTTTGCGCCATTACTGTAATTTCTCTCCAGGTTAGTTCCTTCTTCTAGGGAATATTTTATGTCTTTTCTATTATTTTTGAAACTATAATTTTTCTTCTTCTATGGATGTCTATAATTTCTCTTATATTCTTCTTCTTGTTAATTTTCTTTTTCTCAAAATTTTGTGGGAAGGTACGAATATTTCTTCTTCTACGGGTGTCTATAGTTTCATCTTTTGGCTTTTCTATTCTTTTTGGCAGTATAATTTTTCTTCTGAACTTATAGTACTTAAAATGCTTGACTGTATTCACGAATCAAATCGAGTAAAGCACATCGTTTGATTTTTAAAATTATTAAAATTTTAAATTTTGACCTTCATATTTAAAACAGTAAGCCAAACCCTTAACATGTAAAAAAAAATATCAACTTTCGACCTTCCATTAAATTTTCTATTAAATGAGTGACGGTAATCCATTTTTAGGAGCATTTTAGTCAATTAATTTATTATTAAAATTATTATTTTCTAACAAAAATTTCCCTTTTTCTTTCTTTTTTCGCTTCTTCCTCCTCCTCCCCAACCCCTGTTGCAACACCGCCGCCGCCGCAATGCAAGATTATTCTTCCTCTCTTCCCTCTTCCTCTTCCCCTTCTTCCTTCGTCCTTCCATAATCTCGATATTATCACTGTCACTGCAAACTCCTTTCGACTTTGACATTGCGGTAGTTGTTGTTTGTAGAAGTAACCGAGCGGAGGAAGAGAAAATGGAAGAGAAAGAAGAGAAGAGAGGGAGAGGGGGAGAAGGAGAAGTTCCTCTGCGATGGTGGCGATAGCGGTGTTTTTGCACAAGTGAAAGAGGAAGAAGACGAAGAGAGGAAGAGAAAGAGAAGAGAAAGAAAGAAGAACAGGAAGAGAAGAGGAAGAGAATAAGAGAAGAAGGAGAAGACGACGATGSKATCAACTTCTTCGGTGAGGAGGAGGAAGAAGCTAGCWTAGGTTAGGGTTAGGGCTTGGGTTTAGGTTAGAATTGGGTTCGGATTTGGGTTAGGGTCAGAAATTGGGTTTGGGTTAGAATTTTTTTGAAAATAATTTAAAATGCCCTTCCATCATTAGAGATTAACAAATCTTCAAATAGTAAAGATATCAACTAATCATTTTAAACTTTAAGGGTCAAAATCCAAAATTTTGGTAATCCTAATGGGTCAAACAACATAGTTTACCCAATCAAATAACTCATCCTTTCTCAATTAAATGTTTAACTTTAGTGTTAGTATAAGGATTTGAGTTCCTGATGTGATTATTTTGTATAGTACTAGAAGAAATTGATTGCTGCTTCCCATTGTTGTGGAGTTAGAGTGATTTGTTGTAATAGATTTGAACTYAACACATCACTCTAACTCTAAATTCACTACAAATCAACAGATTCAAGTGTTTATTTCTCCCCATTATAATTTGCATGTGGTTGAACATAAAAACCAACACATTTAGCAAAAGCTGATGTTTTCAATGCAAGGGCAGGGCATAGCAATGGCACATGAGATGGCTTGCCGAGTCAGAACCAAGTCGAGTCGAGCTCAACTCATCAACTCACTCAYACGAGCCAAGTTGGCAAGTTGAAAACTTAAGCTCAGCTCGCCTAAGCCAGAAAACCCGCGAGTTTTGCCTTTTTTTTTCTTTTATSAATTTAAACCTTATTTTAAGTTATTCACTTATGTTTATTGCTTAAAATTATTTTATATAAGGAAGTGATTATTAAGTAAGGAAATTGTGTCAGAAGAAAGGAGATACAAATTTTATTTGAGAAAAAGAATAAAGGAAATAATAAGATATATATTGAGYAAGTATAGAGAAGTGAAAGGTTTTTCATTACTTGTTTTGATTCTTTTACTTGTACCTTCGTAATTATTTGAAGGTCGTTGCTAATGAGTCTTACTTGTTTTGAGTATTTTTTTTTTTTTTCCTACTTCTTAATTTAGACCTTATCTTAAGTTATCCTTATTTATTAAGGAAGGAAATTATAAATTTTATGTAGTTATGGAAGGAATCAAGGAAATACAAATTAATATTGTTCTTAATCTTCATTTTTTAAATTAATATTTTCATTAAAATTAAGAACAATTAAAGATTTTAGGTAATTCCTGAGTCAACTTGCGAGTTGGCAAGCTAAGCCGTGCCGAATTAAATGAGTTAACAAGTTAAAATTTTCGAAATTTAATCATTTATCAACTCGACTCAACTCAGCTTGTTTTTACTAGAGTAATCAAACAAACTAAGCCGAGCCAAGTCAAAGCTAGATCGGCTCGTTTGTCATCACTAACTCGTTGCATTCGCTAAATGCAATAAATTTTTGATTTATTTGTGCCAAAATTTAAAACACCAGTCCAGACACGAATCACTTTTGCAAACCGAGTCCATAAATGCAAAAACCCTCACCATAAGTTGGAGTAGTATTTATGCTTTGAAAGAATTACGGATGTCATCTATACGAATAATTGAAAATCTAAAAGAGAAAAAGAAGCGTTTGCCAAATTAGAAGTGCTAACTATATAGTTCGGACCGAACCAGAATGTTTTCAAGCAGCAGTTAAAAGCCAACCAGTTTGCTGAAGACGATTGATCGTAAAAGACCAAAAAAGGGGGCTGTTTTGCAAAAGTTTGGACCTTCTTCACTTTTTGACCTGGGGCTCAATAGCAAGCCATGCTTCTGTTAGATTCTTCTTGTGTCCTTTCTGATGAAAGAAAACAAATTTTAGTCTTAAACTAACAGAATTCATTGCCACTTCCGTTATCTCACTTTTTACCTTTGTCTCCTCCAAGATGAACTCGGCGCGAACTCATTATTAAGAATTGTAACACCGTTGTTATTTATCATGAGGTCCCATTTATTAGCTAACAACAAATTCGAACAAGAGAATCATTGATAGAGGTGAAGGTTGATTAGTTATAACCTTAACTTGAATGGACTATTGAGGTTGTTGAACTTATTAGCTCCTAGAACTACAACTTATATATATATATATATGTACAGTACTGTTCCTTGGCAAGGAAAAGCAGGGAAAGTACATAGATGGAGTCAGATGTATCGGCCAACTCTATTTGCCATAGAGCAGAGAGAGGGCAGTCAGCCTAATCTTTCTGAAATCTCAGTTAAGGCTGTTTTTTCGTACTTTCGAACAAGTCTCGAGTGAGTGACTCTTCTCTCTCTCACTTCTTAGATTGTGGTGCCATCAATGCCACTGTCTCCTCCTCAGTTCCCAGTCCTCTCTTTCTCTTTTTGCTCTCAGTGTCTGTAATCTAATCACCATTACATTATACATTATTATGCATCATTGTAGTTTTGGACCTCTCGTTCAATTCATGGATGATGCCAGAGCCAAGCTCTGCTTTGAGTTTCTGGCAGCATTTGCATATGCATTTTACATGTTCCCGTCTAAATGTTTGCACTTGCTGAGGACTTTGTATATATATATATATAATATATATATATATATAAACTGCTCTGCAATCAAAATATGAAAGAATGCTATGACAAGAAAGATACAGTGTGGGTGATTGGGGGGGGGCGCGGGCTCAGGCTCGGAGGGGGATAGGGGCGGATACCACGCTGAAATGTTCAATATGGGGATCATCTCTCAAGAGTTAAATGATCACGGATGATCACAGATTCTCTAGGTTCCACAAGTTCAGAAACATAGCAAGACGATCCCAAGAAGAGACAAGAAACTTGTTTTGGATTTAAAAAACAGTTCTGAAAAGCATTTCCGGGGTTACTTTGGCCAACGACTCTTTCATCTCCTCCTAAGCTCAAATCAGAAAAGAAAATAGGTCAAGCAAGAATACTTCAAAACAGCTTCAGTAGAAGGTCTGTTCATCATCGATATATGCTCGATTGTTGAGCTTTGGCATCATATACGAATACTAATTAAGTACGAAATTACTGCTAATACATTCAAGATTTTGTAGTACAGAAAATAGAACAAAAATCAGCAGTCTTGCGTGTGTTGATAATGATATGCATTATGCAAATTGCAGCACGGAGAAAATATGTTTAGTTTGTTATTGTCCTAGTATGGAGCTTCAGTCAACCAAGGCTGCAACGAAAGAAACCAATGAAGAGCCGACACATGAAGAACCGAGCAGTGTACGGGTTGTAAATGTTTTTGTCCGATGTCTGAGTCATGACTCGTGCACGGAGAGGACTTACTTATTAATTACTACTTTATAGATCCATCATAGATGGGAGAAGTGGGAACTCACAAGGGTTGCTCTCGTCTTTATTTTCTTTGGCTTTTTTGTTTCTGCCTTTTGCTTCTTTGGAAGGAAAATCACTGACCAAACAAACGTCTCTCTCTTCCTCACTCCTCTGTTCTAACTTCTCTCTTTACTTGAAAAGTTGAAACCTGTAAATGCTGTCTCAACACTCTGCACGGATCTTTCCAATAGATTCTTTTTACCATTTTTTGGGGTCTTTTTGCCATACATTCTTTGTGATAATCTTTCTATCATATAATATTATACTCATTATAACCATTATACCAACTTCATCTCCAACCTGGTTACTATTTGGGCCTTGTCCAGCTGAAATTATATGGGCCAATGAGTCATCTATATGGGCTAGACTACAATTGGATCCTGGGCCCAAGATTTGAGAAACCACGAATGCTCCCTTACCAATTCGTATGTCGAATTAGAATGGAAAGGACAATGATGAAAATTGCAGGTCGAGATGGGAGGTTCTCAAAATTATTCCTTCCATGTCCCCTGAGCTATGCAGCTAGCTTCACATCAAAACCGCAATTTCTCGTTCCCCCACCGGAATCCCATCATTCCAAGACAGGTTTCTTGCTCTATTTCTTGCATTTCCTTTCTTTTTTGCTCTTTTTTCTGTTGATAAGCAGTTCAGACTTTGAGGTCCTTTCTTTCTTCTCCGTGTATTCATCGTTTCTTATTTTGGATTCTACTGGCATGTTAATCATGTTATTAATCATTTGCGCGTGTTGAGGTGGTGTTGGGGAAAGAATTGTTTGAGATACTTGAATCTAGTTGACGAGGCTAATCATTTTCGGAACAGTAATAACAAGAAAGTCGATTGGTTTCTGGAGAATGCATTTGAATGTTTGTAATTGGCCTAGAATTCTAAATGCTAGTCCTGAGCTATGCATGTAATGAGTCCATTGTGTTTGTTGCTAATAAAGTTAGTACTTTGCTCAATGTCTGCAGAAAGGAAAATATRTTTATGGCCCGGTGTTATCTTATTGGAATCATTTGGGAAAGGAGCTCAACGCAGCTTATAAGACTGTCAGATTGCATTGTTTTCTTGGCAATGTATTGTCTTGGCCTTCCTTTATACCCCCTTTTGAATGATATACTTTTCAAATATAGCTTCTCCTTTCTACATCTTTGATTTCTGTGATCGTGTTATATATGAAGAGTAACTCTGCTTTACCATTATTTAGTCATTTGAATGTTTTATGTTAATTCCTCAGTAAAAGGCAGTTTCTTTGATTTTTTGGTTTGGTAATTTAGGAGCATCCAGGTAATCATTGATGACCTATCTGATTTTCTGTACCTTTTGCAAAACCAGTTTTCTGCACTTTGGCTGTAAGGCATGCATGTTTTTTTCATGGATTTTCAAAGTTATGTTTCCTGTGGCAGGCTATCCAAAACTCCGGAAGATTCTTGAAGCAAGCAAACTCTCCCTGGATTTAAATACTGCAGCTGCAGTGCATACGATAATTGTTAAACAAGGGTATGGGTTGTATCCATCTCTTCTATCATTATTGATTTCGGTATATGTATCTTGTGAATGTCATTGTTTTGCTTACAAACTGCAAAAGGAAGTTTCTTACCCCAATGTTGATGTAGTCTCTGCCAATTCAATTATTTCAAGCTTCATGAAGATAGGAGATATTATTATTGCCAAAAAGATATTCCAGAATGTGTCTACCCGAGATGTGGTAACATGGAACTCACTTATTGGGGGTTATGTAAAAAATGCCTTTTTTCAGGAGGCATTGAATACTTTCAAAGAGATGATGAGAACAYACATAGAGCCTGATGGATTTACATTTGCATCTACCATTGCTGCATGTGCTAGACTTGGAGCACTTGATCATGCCAAGTGGGTGCATCATCTCATGATTGAGAAAAGAATTGAACTCAATTACATTTTATCTGCTGCACTTATAGATATGTATGCAAAATGTGGACAAGTTAACACTGCAAAAGAGATTTTTAATGTTGTCCAACGCACTGATGTTTCCATATGGAACACAATGATTAATGGTTTAGCAATTCATGGACTGGCTTCAGATGCTATTGCAATATTCTCAAGAATGGAGGTGGAAAACATCTCCCCTGATTCAGTAACGTTCATTGGGATCCTAACTGCATGTAGTCACTGTGGATTGGTTGAACAGGGTCGTAAGTACTTCAATCTAATGAAAAGCTATTATTTGATWGAGCCAGAACTTGAGCACTATGGAGCAATGGTGGACCTATTTGGCAGAGCTGGAAAATTAGAAGAAGCATATGCAGTAATTAGAGAAATGACAGTGGAGCCTGATATCATTATGTGGAGGGCATTACTTAGTGCCTGCAGAACTCATAAAAATTCAGAGTTGGGTGAAGTTGCTATTACGAAAATGTTACATCTTGGTAGTGGGGAGTATATCTTGTTATCAAACATTTATTGCTCTGACAAGAAATGGGTTAGTGCTGAGAAAGTGAGACATGTGATGAAAAAGAAAGGAGTTCGTAAAAGTATTGGAAAAAGTTGGGTTGAATTGAATGGTTCAGTTCACCAATTCAGTGCTGGTGATAGATCACATCCTGATTCTAAATCGATGTACAGATTGTTGGAAGAGTTGATTCACAGAACCAGAATGGAGGGTTATGTCTCAGAAACGGATCTAGTTTTGATGGATGTATCTGATGAGGAAAAGGCGCAAAACTTAAATTATCACAGTGAAAAGTTGGCACTGGCTTATGGGATCTTAAGATCAAGTCCTGGAACTGAGATTCTGATAACCAAAAACCTTCGGACTTGTCTAGATTGCCACGTGTGGATCAAAGTGGTATCGAAAATATTGAATAGGGTAATAACTATGAGGGACAGGACTCGATTTCATAGGTTTGAAGGGGGTGTTTGTACGTGCAGAGACTATTGGTAGTTAGTCTTTCAGGTATCTGGTAAGAATGTTGTTTCTTGAATTAAAATATACTGCATAAGAGTTTAATTTCAGATGAACCTTATTCTGTCCTCAGCTATCAATCATACTGAGAAACAGAAGAATTCTGTACGGATAGAACTCTCATTTGAATGAAGTTAAACAAATGCTATCTTTTTGTGCCTGGGGTAGGCTTGTTCCGCAGGTCAAGGCAAAAAACTGTCATGGAATGGCTACCGAACTGCTTCAACTGGGGACCCTTGGCTAATGATGACTAACGTTACAGGCACATCAAACTGATAACATCTATATGCAAATTACTTAGAATGGTTTCCAATTACCAAGTAACCCATGCAGTTCGTCCTGCTTCAACTTTAGGACTTACTGTAAGATGCAGCGATTCCTTTTGAGTTTGCATCAAACAGTTATTATTTTGTGCAGGTGATGCATAAGTATTGTGAATCAATGATGGATTATGTTACATTTTGGACTTCCTGCATCTTTTTAGCATGTTTTCCTTCTTAAACTACTAAAAGGCAGCATGAAGTGATAAATAGGAGGAGTATTTTAGTTTATTTGAGTTATGTCGCATTACAATAAGGATATGTGCCTTTGACTCACTTTGATATGGGGGCGAAGGTTTTGTTGCTATCCTTTGCTGGATGCACTRRGTCGGAGAAGCAATCCCGTTGTGGCAAAAGTTGTTTATATATATACTCGTCTTTGGGAATTTTGTTAAAAAATTCSCAATGTCTTTTAGATGGAAAGTTACAGATGCCCTGAACTCCTGGCATTTGTTGGAATGTTTCTCAACTTTCTGACCTTACCTTTCTTCAGAATGGCATCATTGTTTCTGATTAATTTCAGTAACTAGGTTTGGGCAGTCTTCTTGAGAGCCAATTGAACATCAGACTCTGTGGCAAGCAGGTTACTAGCTCCCAAAGTTGACAATGAAATGAACGAAAATACTACAGAAAATCTTGCAGCTAATGCAAAGATAGGGTCGATTTACAAGTGAGTACGAACTTCTCTTTTCTTGGAACATTTCTTTTTTCCATTTTCTGCTTGCGTAAATGAATGGCTGATGTACCTGGGATTTCAGTGCCTGTATCTATGCAGCTAGTCCAAACACCTTTCTTAATCTTCCCAAACACCTTTCTTAATCTTCTTATTTATATCATATTATTCTCTGTTATCCTCTTTTATAATAGTTTATTTAGTCTAATAATAGTGTAGAGTTGGTGTTAGGACTCTATCCTGGTCAGTTCCTTTGTATGGTCCTGTAGTTGATCACAATACAAGGAAGAACATGTGACAACTCAATCTGCAAATTTTTTAATAAATGACTCAATTATTGAATCTCAGAGGTTGTATTTGACACAATATTGCTTTTTACTATACAAAGATACATGAAAATCATATAGCAAAATCACAAACCCAGAAGTGGACCTTCTGTCATTGGGATCCCCAGCCTAATCAACATCAAAGAATATTTTAATATGCAAGCCTTCAGTATTGTGTTTGGCATATGTAAGCATAATACCAATATTCAACTTTCTCCGTGTATATCAAAAAATTCTCTTACAGAAACTAGCTCATGATGTATGGGATTTGGCACATACTATATTCACTATTTGCTCTTGTAAAAGTCAAGTATTGCAAACAACCTACTAAACTTCTGAAATAGCATGCTTCATTGTCAGATAAAAATGGTCCTTCATCCTTGAGTAATTTGAATCAGCTTGACTTGGTGTAAGATGAGTGTTGCAAGCTGTCATTCCTGCCTTATAAATCACATCTTTAGCATATTTGGTTTAACACAAAAAAATATCCCTATCTTTGGGATACTCGATTTCCAGACCAAGAAAATAGTGAAGATGACCCATATTAGTCATCTCAAACTCCTTTTGAAGAGAATTCTTGGTCTGAGCCGCTCCATTTTCACAACTTCCTGTGATGGTTATGTCATTCACATACAAGAAAAGATACACCATATACTAATCAAATGATGTAATGAATATGCTAGGATTTGCATAAGATGCTTTACAATCAAAAGAAGAAAGAAATGCACTAGGAGCTTGTTTTAAATCATAGAAAGATTTATGAAATTTACAAACATAATTTGGATGAGTTTTATGCGCAAAACTATCAGGTTGAGCTATATGTACCTCTACCTTAAAGTAACCATGTAAAATGGCATTTTTTACATCTAGTTGATGAACCCTCCAACCAAAATGTGCTCCAAGGCCTAAAATCAATCTGAAAATAGTGTCTCACCAAAGGGGAAAAGGTCTCTATCATAATCAATTCCTTACTCTTGAGAAAATCCCTTCACAACTAACTTAGCTTTAATTCCGGATATAGAATCGTCAACATTTTTCTTCAGTTTAAAATCTGCTTGCAGCTAACAATATTCTTATCATGTGGTAATGGCACTAGAGACCAGGTTTCATGCGCATCGAAAGCATCCATTTCTACTCATTGCATTCCTTTAAGCAGGACATTGTATCGCAGTTTTGTAATTGTGTGGTATTAGGTCAGATGGATTAGCACCAAGCACTAACATAAAAGCTCTATTCTTGAAAATACCTCTTTTGGCTACAATGAGCACAACATAAGCATTAAGTCTCTCTGTGTTGATGCCTTCAACGGGATGAAGAATATTAGACTCTGAAATAGGATTAGAACTTGCTATCGTAGGAGCTTCAATTACTAGTGTGACACCTTCACCTGGTTCATTGTCCACGACAGCATTACCAGAAGATTCTCCAAAGTGAACAATAGTGTGATTGTCAGATGCAAATGCATTCAAATTGACAAAATATTTGGTGATATAGATTATGCAACACATGACTGGAGAGCAGCAGCATCAGTATGACTAATCAATGGACTTGATGTAGAAGGCTTTATTTCAACATCATTAACATATGAATTATCATTTGCAATACTACTACCAATATTTTCTTCCAAAATTTTCCCACTACCATTTAAGTTGCTCTCACCAGCAATATAAATCATATCCACCAAAATTTTGTCAAAATTGTCATTCTCAACAACATGATCACCACCAATACCATTTAAGTTGCTCTCACCATCAACATAGATCATATCCCATCACAAGAATTATCAAAATTGACATTCTCGTCGACATGACCAAAAACAATATTATCATTTTTAGCAGCATTATGAGCGGTTAATTTAGCACTATTATTATCTGAGGTAACAACAGTAACAGATGTAGGAGGCCCAGTAGACTCACCTGAGGAAAGTGKATATTGCTYAGTTGAAGGGACATGTGTAGGTATAATGCTCCGAGTAGGAGCAGAGACTAGAGGGTTATATGTCACAAGCACAACTGGTGAAGGTGGAGAAGTGAAGACACCATCACTGCATAGAATTGAAGAACAATGAGATATATGAAAAAAACACATTCATGATACCAGAATGGAATTGGTAYAGAGTCTTGTTGCATCATTATAAGAGTTGTTTCTTTAACATGTCTATTCTTCCTCTGAGCAATCCCATTTTACTGAGGGGTATAAAGAATATCGTTGTTGTTTAACACATGTATACATATATTACTGATGAACTCACCACTTTCATCAGTTCGTAAACATTTTATACAACAATTAAATTGATTTTGTGCATAGACACATAAGGTCTGAAAATGAGTGAAATCTGTTTTATTGCTTAATGGAAAAGTCCATGTCTAGTACAATCATCTAAAAGAGGATAAAAATTCTGAAGCCTTCCAAAGATGATTGTTGTTGGTCCCCATACATCTGAGTGAATCAAATCAAAAGGAGAAGCAGCTCGAGATTTTGAAACTGGAAAATGAAGCTTTGTGAATTTTCCAGATAAGCATGGTTCACATAGAGATGAACATTCAACAAAAGCTTCATTATGCTRTTCAATTTTAGCCTTCTTTAGCATGACCGAAACAATCTCATTAGATGGATGTCCAAGTCTTTTGTTCCATAATGAATGCTGTACTTGTTTCCCCAAAAATGTAGAGGGAATACTACTATTCCTACTTTCCTTTGTTGTTGTATATGCAGGAGAAGAAGATTGATTACCATATTATCCGAGATTGCAAAGAATTGGATATGGCACTCCTCTACTCAGACCTCTAAGGAGCACATTTCCCTGCGCCTTGTCCTGTATAAGACATTTAAATTTGTCAAGTATAACTCTCACTTTATTTTGTTTACATAATTGATTAATAGATAACAAGTTTGGAGCAAGTTTTGGAATAAGCAAGATATTTGATAGTGTCACAATACCATAGTTGACTTACCAGTGTGAATGATGGATAAATTCTCACCATTACCAATTGCCGTTGTGTCAATGGAAGGATAATTTGTGACATTATTGAGTAATTGAATCTCAAATGTCATATGATTGAATGCACTAGAGTCGGCAATCCAATATGGAACATTTGCAGCAAGCATAGCATTTCGTCCTCCAACAGTTAATGGATTTGCATTAGTTGACTGTCCACTGCCTTTAAAATCTTCAGAGAAGTTGTTGATGGTATTGACGGGTGATAGAATGCCATGATGACCAGTATTGTCTTGTGCATCAGATTAGTTGAAAAAGAAGCACTATTCCCATGCTGCATAATATTGTCTTGTTGCATGATTGTACCTCGCTATTGTTGGTGAAAATTATTATGGTAGTGTGAGCCCCTTTGATTTTTGAGAGTCCTTGTTGCTGCGAAAACTTATTAATGTAATGTGAGCCCCTTTGATTTGGAAATCCAATCAAGTGGTAACACATGCATGTATTGTGGAATTTTCTATCATAGTACTGGCATTCCACATAATTTGTAAAAAAGAACCTCCAATCCACCTGAAATGTTGAAAGTAGACAACCTGTTTCATGTTATAGCACTGTTACCAATTTTTGTGACACAATTGACGTGCATTTGAATCAGAGTTGGTATTAAATCTTCTACCACCTGAGTTGAGTTAAAGCTGTCTCTACCACCAAACCTACCACCACCACCTCTACCATTAGCATAAAAGTCCGAGAAAGAACCATGATTATCGTTGAAAGACTGATAGGATTGAGATACGGTGATAGTTGAATAGCTTCCTTGATTCGCTAGGGATAGGCAAATGGAATCAAAGCATCAGAAGAAGGATATTACACCATCGTTAATGCTRGAGAAGGTTGGTGCACAACAAATTGTGGGATAAAACCAGCATTAGTAGATTGGCCACCAACACTAGTAGAAGGACCAGACTTGCTGGACAAAGAAGAGTTGATCAACATTACAGTCAAAGGGAGCATAGGAGTGGTTTGTGTAGCTTGCTCAAATCGGATTCGGCTGTTTTCAGCAAGGTTTTGAGATTGGCCATGGAGCAATTTGCTTGAGTCCTGATAATTGTCTTAATAGTAGTGAACTCAGGTGGCAATCCTTCCAAGATAGTTACTACAGCATCATCATCCTCCCCATGCACCCCCAGTGCAGCAAAAGCATCTTGCATTCTTAATCTTCTCTAGGTACACTTCTATTGTATTATTCCCCTTATTAATTCTCTGTAAATTAGCCTTAAGTTGAAGAATATTTTGKTTGTTAACATCAACAAACTTAGATTTCAAGTTTGACCACAAATTCATGTGAAATAGTTTTGATAAACTACAACTTCTCAAATGAACTACACTTTGACCAATTTCACCAAACTTCAGTTAAACTTTCAACAATTATGATAAAAAATCAGCCAAARCATGATCACTACAATTGATTTTTCACCGTAATGAACAATATAGATCTCATCCAATGGCATTAATCATGATCAACCRGCTTCAACTAACAACCAACAATTGCAACAATTAACAATAAATTTCTACCTTAATAGTATCAAATACGATAAATCAAAACTTCGATTCAATAGAACGATATCAAAATCAAACAAATGAGAGGATTTAGCTCAGAAGATGTGAGCGCCATCTAGCAAAATTTGATAATGAGAAGCACATCATAGAATATGAGATAATAAAAAAAAAAAAAAATACGACCCAAGCTTATTGAGGATCGATGTCCTCTGATACCACGTTAAGCATTGAAAACGCACAGAAATCTTAGAGCAAGGAGAAGAGAAAATAGTTTCAGTAAAATACAATTCAATTGACACATTGACACTAACTATCATAATAGCCCTCACACTTGGTTGCTTAAATGCATGGTCTTTCTTCCTTCGGTTGGCCCTTGTTATAGGTATCATAGGTGTCGGGTTCAATCTTGAGTCTTGAGTAGAAATATCAATATCCTCTTGTGCGTGTATGTTCGGTTAGGCATCTTGAATGGGAACCAACGCCAATCTGCCACCATAAATTTCTGGAAGCTGGTTCTCATCAATGTCTTCAAGTAAAGTGGTCTTCATTGAATTGTTACCCACAAACATGATCTGCAAAAATAGTCGATAATGGTCCTCATTTAATGGCACTAATATAGAAAATATGATTGCGTACAAGGGTAAGACGATTGTAGAAAAATCAATCACCTTATTCTTGGTCTTGTTATCAATGAATGGACAAATAATCTTCCATGCCGTCATAAATATGTGTGGAACATGAACTAGAAACACTTTTCCTAGTCTTTCGGGATAATAGTCCTGCCATTGACCCCAACCAGTTAGATGAAATAATACTATTCTCCTCCATGCCATAACCATCATCCTACTGTTGCTGTTTGAAATTTTCAATTTGTCCTATTCTGCATACTTGTTCTTCCTATCCTCTGCAGAGAATCTGCTTTAGCGGGCAGGAGGAAAAGTTTTCCGTTAAGTTGCATATGTGCTCTGTTTAAAAGAAAAAGWACGTATGTGTTTAAAAGGTACTAAGAAAAATCTGTTGGATGGAGAAGAAGATTTTCAAGTTGATTGATTTGGTCTAAAAGCTACAACTTCCATAGGAGCTATATTGATCTTTTAAGGTACTTATGTGTTGAAATATCGGGGTAAAAGTTGGTGTGCTTGGATTAGACCAAGATTTTTTCGGATGGGGCAAAAAAAATCTTAAAATGGTCGAAAAATAAAATAGTTGAAATTTAAATTTGTTTATTAGGTTAAGAAAGTTTTTAGGTGAAGATGTCATTTGGATGCTACTATGACAGATTCATAATCGACTATGAATTTATCATATGTTCAACTATAAATTTATTATAAATCGATTATAAGCATCAGGGACATTAAATAATTATACCATTTACATTATTTTCACATATTATATAATTGTCCAAGTTCAAGAAAGAKAGAGGAAAGAACTAGAAGCCTACATTCAATTTTGGATTTTTGTGGGTGTTTTAGGGAAACTTTTGATTGTACAAGTAAAACGAATGCACCTTAAACTGGAGGTAGAGTAGACAAACTGACTTGCTCTGAGGCAGTGACTGGACGTTCGCGAATATACATTTGCACCTATTGACTACATTGTTTACCGCAGGTTGTTTTGATGGTAAGAAAAAAAACCTGCAATGTCGATAGAGCTGCAAGATATGCACGGATGTCACTGTTACGGTATCCCCAGCGTTTAAGATCTCCAATTACTATGAACTTCTCTTGGCCTTGAGGAATCCTGATACATCAAACGAAGGCAAAAGTTATCGACAACTTCCCCTTTGGAGATTTCATGATTTGTCAATGTCCGGGGAGGGAGTAGCGTACCTAGAACATAATTTGTCCAAACCAAAAACCACGAAACCTGGAAATATTTCGACTTGGAGTAATATCTAAAGCTGAACGAAACAATCACTACCATACGAGAGAATCAGATAAAAGTATGAAGACGACCTACGTTTGAACTCGTCAAGACCTCCAACTTTGTTTRGGAAATGTCTGGAGCCAAGAACGACAACTATAGGGCGGCCACACCTGTCCATTCCTTGCATAAAGAGTTTGTTCTGAGCTTGTTCGTTTGGAATCTCGGATGCTGAAATACAACCATGAGGAACAAACAATCGCCTCCATTTTAGATACTTGAGCAACATGGCAGAAGCTTTCTCTATATCAAGATCACGGGCACGAAGAAATCTTCTGATTGTTGGATCGTCTAAATCCTGAAAACCAGTTGAAACTTCAGCTCCATCTGAAGCACCTAGAAACGGGTGATTGATTGGGAAGAAGGATGTTTGGTGTAGGGATACCTTGCAAGAGYGATCTTGATTTTCCACTGTGGCTCTCAAGAGGGAAACTTTTTTCTTCTCCACTTCATTGCTTTCGGCAACATTTTCTTCTACTTCTCTTTCGATCAGTGTTTCTTTGGAGTTCAACGCCTCACAGCTTTCCTCCATTTCTTCTTTGATGTCCATTGCCCTTTGCACCGAAAAGACAAGTAAGCGAAGTAGACGGTCGCCGATAGTTAACGAAAGTGCACTTATACTGCAGTTTGTAATAGCTACATGGATAACGACGGCTAAGTGTCCATACTGCCCGGATGTGGGTCATACAACACATAAGAGAGATCTTAATCTTTATCTTTTAGACCATCCATTACAAAATTTTCATATACATATTAAAATAAGTTATCTTAAATCATTTTCTATTTTTGAGTTTTTCTTTCTTTTTTAACAAAAAAATCCTATCATATCATAATAAATTAAAGAAATATCTTGAGTTCTTCAAAATACTCAAAGCGTGTTTATTTACCCATTTTATAAGAAAGTAATTTGTATATGTTGAGATTCAAAAAATAATCAATGAAGAAGAAACGCTTGACACAACAAAATGAAATCAAGGAGTTATATGGTTAAAAATCGAGATGGCTAAAAACATAAAAGGCAAAGAATAGCCATCAAGCAAGAAGGAACAATCGAAACGATACAGGTAAAAGAAGAATCGGATATTGGCTGAACAAGATAGAACCATTTAGTCAAGAAATTCGAACGCGTGCTACTGAGAAGCACGGCAAAGGAGGAAAATGGGTTAGTGATCTCAACATCCTTCGGTCCCAAACTAGCAAGGCATCTCAGCCAATAATAAATAAAAAGAGATGAAAGAAGAGACAAGAGCTCTCCATTAATCCAAAAATCAAACATCTTATCTACTTTTTCATCTTTAAGTAATGTTTTAGTAACYTTTAGCCAGTTTTATCAGAAATTTCCTGCTTATCTTCCATCTTTTTAGCTATATATCTAGAAGTTGTTATGTTTTTCTTTTTTATGCATTTCAATGATGTTTGAATACATTATATCGTTATTTTTTAAGGTGTTTTGATTATTTAATAGGCTTTCTTACCGCTTCATTAAACTGTTTTATTTATTCAGCTTTTCTTARGATTTTTCTATCATATTTTTGAGTTTTAGCCGCTTTTTTTGATAGTTTCTTGTGCATTTTTGAAATACTTTATGRGTTCGAGATCTTATTCTTCATTACGTATTTGATTTTATAGTTCTTGAAGCTTTGTTATTTTACTTCATTAACAATGTAGATGGTTAGTTTGTTGAACTTGTCAACTTTCTCTTTATAGCCACATTTACTCTTATTTAGCATAATTTAGAGTTTTACTTGGTGTTTGGATTGTTAGAATTATTTATATTGCTTCATTTTATTGATTTCTTGTTGTTTTCATACTTTTATTTTAGCAGAGCTGGTTTAGTTACAATTTACTTTATTTATTTTTGGCTAATAGTGTTATATATATATAYTTTCCTAACTTAGCTTAGCTTATATAACTCTTTAGGTTGTTTGTTCATCGTTCTTAGCTTAATTAGCTCTCATCTTAGCCGTAACAAGCAAACAATCATACATCTGGTCAAAGAGTTAATTTGCACATTTTGTGAAAACTTACTTAAGCTAACTTAGYAATCCAACACTTAAAAAAGGACGTAGCTACGGATAAGGCAAACTGATTAGARGACTAGCTAATCGGGACTCAGATCTCGTTGCGTTGAAAAGCTTAAACATGCCACTACCAGGGTAGTCGATTCGGTTAAGCATTTTTTGCACACCAACGATATACAAAATAAAAAATAAAAAATGTTGTTTTGAGTGTTTTGAATTAAAACAAGCTCAAACATTCTTACTAAGTAAACCAAAGATAATTGTTTATAATTATGAAAAAATAAATAAATTGAATAAAGGAAAAATAAAATAAAATAAAAAACATATCCAAAAATCTATAAAATATAAAAATTCAATAAATAATAAATAAAAATAAAATCAATCAACTAGGACCGAGTCATATAAATCATTCAATGTCACCTGGGTTTGGCATGGTCCAATCTCGAGTTCCACAAAATTTTTTTAAAATCAAAATTGGAAACTACAAACTGGCATTTTCTAGGATAAAAAAATTATATCTTTTAAATAAATTAAAAATATTACTAACCTTTAATGAGAGAAACTTTAAAAAAATACAAATTGAAAAATAATTGTTTYCTAGAGAGAATTTGGAAGAAAGAGAAACTAATTTTATGAACAATAAAACTTTTCTTTATATATGGGTATTTTAGTCAAATGCTTCGTTACGTTCCATAAAAACGCGCTACGTCACAAACTTAAGTTTTTATTGTAGGATTCATCGATTTTAAAATATATAAATTATTTCAAATTTTACGATAAAAATAAAATTTATACATCCAATAATTAAATTTATTGAATAAAATATATTATAAAAATAATTTTCAAAACGTTAAAAGTAAATGAGGTTTTCAATTTTTTATTTGAAAAATCATCTTTTAAAATGAGAAAAAGAACGCATTTTAACAAACTAAAGAGACGGGCTTAACTAGAAAACTCAAAATGAATTCAAAAAATACTAAAAAAAAATACACTCTAATATAGTGCGATATTTTAAGATAATAGTACCGTGTATATAACAAAGAACTTATTTATAAAAAATAATTAAATCAGCTATTTTACATCTGGTTTGCTTTATTTGAACTTATGTTAAAAGGTATTTATTATTTAACTGAATAAAAGAATATTCTTTATATTCTCGATTAATTTGATAATGTTCGTGATAGCGATGAATTATATTTAAGTAATTTGCAAATAAGAGACGATATTCACAAAGCCTCCCAACCTCCTGAAAAGGAAAAACCAAACCCAAAAAGTTTCTCTTTGTATCCAACCTTTTGGAACCTATGGAGATTTTTTGAAGAGAAAATCCCGATATTGGAAATGACTAACTCACTRAATGCTATTTATTGAATTTATTTATCTAAAAAATTTGACTTTAAATTTCAAAGTGACTTTTTAAGTAGGACATRCCAGGAATACGTAGAGGCGTTAGGGGGTCAAAGCCAAGGCCACTTGGTGGACAAGAGGCGTTCAACCACCTCGTATTTTTGCTTGTCTAATCAGTAAAGGCTTGACTCGTCCAGCTTTATTGGACAATTATTTTTTAGACTAAATACTTTATTACAAAAGTATGAGTCTCGCTTTTTGTACCCTAGAAAAAATCAATGCTGTCTCTAACATGGCAGTGCCTTTTTTTTTTTTTTTTTTTTTGAGAATGGCCTTGCCTTTTCTTGAGTTAGTTTCCCCTCATATCCTAAGGAAATTAATGGAAAATTTTGTAGATCCCATATAGTTAGAGTTAAAATATCATGATTGCCCTTCTTTTTTTTACCTTCTATATGGAATGAGAAAACTACCTGTAAATTCTTTTAAAAAATATTTTAAAGAATAAGAAGCAAGAAGAAAATGAAAACATGTCTCTGAATGGAGAAAGGAGGAGGAGAAGAAGGTCACCCGCAAAAGAGCAGGAATAGAGTTGCGCCATTCTCCCCCACCTTTTCATTGCCACCACAATGTCCTCGCTCCTTTCTCTCTTGCTACCACCACCCTTTTCTCTTCCTCCTCAACTACCTCTACCTCTCATGGAGGTGGAAATTCTCGAAGTGCATGGGCTCAAACTTTCTGGTGGTGGTGATGCCAATGGTAGAAGGGTAAGGCAAAGAACCTAATTTGGATGTGAGAAACTGTCAGTATAATGATGGTGATGTATGGTTAAGCTGGCAACTATTAGAATCTGAAAGAAAAATGTTTGTTTGCAATGCAAATTTCTTCGTTGAATGGTTCTCCCTGCAACTGCTCCCTCTACCTCTGCACTCTACTCCTCGATTTCCCTTTGTACTCTCTTTACCTTCACTCTCCCTTCTCAATTTCACAAACGACTTCAGTTTATTTCATTTTCAGTTCTAGACTTGGTCAAATAGTTCACAAATAAAACTAAAATAAGCGTTTTCAAATCATATACCAATTCTCACTAAATTGATGTAGAGGGGTGTAAAAGGACAACGAAATTACAGAGAACGATGTGATATTTTGCAAATATTCTTTCAAAGATGACAAATGAATGACAGATCTCAATTTAGGAAATATGTGGAGAGAGAAAGAGGAGGAGAACAAGAGGAKGAYAAGAGATAGGGATGTGCATTGACATTGAGTGTGGCTGAGAGGTTCACTATTGGAGATGGAGATGGTGAAATTTTTTATTGGAGAATCTGGGTAAAAGGCCTACCCATAATAAAACTTTGGGTAAAAGGTCCTTGATCAAAATAACGAAATAAATAGTCCGATAAAATATTTTTTTACCCAATAAATAATCAATTTATATTTATATCCTTAGTGCTTTGAACACAACGGGGTAATTTTATACTCCAACTCATGTAACTTTTTATTTTCATCACTCACTAACGTCTTTCATATAATTTTGAAAGTAGTGCCTCTCCTTCTTATTCTTCTTCTCCTTTGCCTTTCCAGTTTTACTTTTTTGCATATTCATCATCTTCACGATCTATCTTCTGGGTTCTGCATCATCTCAATTTTGCAGAGAGCTCAGATGTCTTAACACATTCATCATAAGGTTAAAACCTCACTCTACATGCAAAAAGAATCAAATTTTCTAGGGTTTATCAGTAAAACAGTGATGTACACCTTGATATTGTGATTTCGAAGAATTTATTTTTTGATAAAACAAAAATCATTACAAAACTTTGATTTATGGCATTATATTGATGAATTTCATCACAACAGGCCACTGTGGACATATTTACCACGGCTACCTACTGTGTTGAACATACTCACCAATATATGTGCACAACACAAGACCACCGTCATAGATATGTTTACCACAATAGGCATCTGTGATGAACARATGTTAATGTACTTGTATTATAGCAGGCAATCGTGATAAAAATGTATACCACAATGGCCTGTTGTGATGCATATATATCAGTGTGTGATCATCACAGATGCCCACCGTGATAGACATGTCCATCATCGTGGCATGGCATGATGAAAATCGACGAATACACTCATCACAGCAGGCCTTCATGATGGGCATGTCCATCACCGTGGCCTGTTGTGATGCACATCTTTAAGAGCTTCATTTGTATTAATGTGAATTCAGTAAAAATAAAGTTTTATGATTAATTATATRTTGATTATTTATGCTGTATAGGTTCATCACATCATCCTATCTATGGTAGGCAACCTATCACAGCAGCCTGCTATGATGAGAAGTTCTTCTACAAAATATATTAGTTTCAATACATCTTAATTCTGAATTAGCTTAAAAAGATTTTTCAATTTAGAAATATTCCCAACCTACATAATATTAGCTCATCACAGCATCTTACCGTGGTAGTAAGTGTATCGCAATGGACCCTCTATGATGAGCAAAAGTGGGCAAATGTGGATAAATGCTCATCACAGCAACCTACTGTGGTAAGCAATCTATCACCGTGGCCTGCTGTGATGAGAAATTATTCAACAAAATGTATTAGTTTCAATATATCTTAATTCTAAATTAACTTTAAAAGGTTTTCTGATTTAAAAATATTTCCAACTTATGCAATATTAGCTCATCACAGCATCCCACCGTGGTAGGAAGTATGTCGCGGTGGACCCTCTYTGATGAGCAAATATGGAGTAATAATGCTCATCATAGCAGCCCACCGTGGTAGGCAACCTATCACAGCAGCCTACTGTGATGAGAAATTCTTCAACAAAATATATTAGTTTTAGTACATAGTAATTCTAAATTAGCTTTAAAAGGTTTTTCGATTTAGAAATATTTCCAACTTATGCAATATTAGCTCATCACAACACCTCACTGTGGCAGGAAGTCTATCACGGTGGACCCTCTATAATGAGCAAAAGTAGGCAAATGAAGAGTGATGTTCATCATAGCAGTCCGCCTGGCAAGCAATCTATCACGATGTTGTCAGTTGTGATGAGCAATTCTTCACAAAAATGTATTAATACTTTAGTATATTTTTATTTTTAAATCAATTTGAAAGGTTTTTTATTTAATATTATATCCAATTTACGGAATATATGCTCATCACAGCGGTCCGTCGAGGCAGACATTGTATCACAGCAGTCTTGCTGTGATGAGCAATATTTTTGTAAAAGGAACCCTTGAAATGTTTTAATTGAATTWTATAATGACACAATTTCTATTTCCATCATTGGATTGCTTAAACAACTGTTACTTCTCTTTCTACGATAGCACAGAGTGGGATAGAACATATATCTGGATGCTAAAGATTTATAGATCACAACTAGTCCATTATTCCATCGGATATGTATTTATAAATCAAGTTTTAAGGTTTTCATTTTAATAATTTTGTCAATTGATAGAATAATGCTCATCATAGCAACCCGCTGTGGTAGGAAACCAATCACGATGGCCTGCGGTGATGAGCAATTCTTCATAAAAATGTATTAGTTTTAGTATATCTTAATTCTAAATAAGTTTAAAAGGTTTTTTTTAGTAATATTTTCAATTTATGAAATATATGCTCATCACAACAACCTCATTGTGATGAGCAATAGTTAACAAAAATCATCATTTGTGGTCATTTTTTTTGTAAAAAGAACCCTTGAAATGTTCCAATTGAATGTTATAATGGCATAATTTCTATTTTCATAACTTGAATTGCCTAAAAAACATTTTAATTCTCTTTCTACTATAGCACAAAGTGGGATAAAACATATACCTTGATGTTAAAAATGTATAGATCACAATTAGTCCATTATTCCACTGAATATGTAATTATAAATCATTTGTTAAGATTGTCACTTTAATAATTTTGTCAATTGAAGAAGTAATGATCATCATAGTAGCCCGCCGTGGCATGCAACCTATCACGGTGGCTTGCTGTGATGAGACATTCTTCACAAAAATATATTAATTTAGGTARATCTTAATTCTAAGTCAGCTTGAAAGATTCTCTGTTTAGTAATATTTCCAATTTAGGAAATATAAACTCATCACAGCGGCCCGCCGTGACAGGCATTGTACCACAGTGGTCCCGTTGAGATGAGTAATATTTAAGAAAAAATATCACTTGTGGCCATTTTTTGTTAAAAGAACTCTTGAAATATTCCAATTGAATGTTATAAGGACAATTTCAATTTCCATATGTTGGATTGCCTAAGCAACGTGTTACTTCTCTTTCTACTATAGCATAAAATGGGATAGAACATATATCTAGATACTGAAAATGTATAGATTACAATTAGGCCATTATTCAATCGAATATGTAATTATAAATCAATCTTTAAGGTTGTCACTTTAATCATTTTGCCAATTGATGGAGTAATGCTCATCACAGTAGCCCGCTGTGGCAGGAAACTTTCACGGTAGCCTATTGTGATGAGCAATTCTTCACAAAAAATTATTAGTTTTAGTATATCTTAATTCTAAATCAGCTTGAAAGATTTTCTATTTAGTAATATTTTCAATTTACGGAATATGAGCAATTTTAATTAGTTGCAGTCCATCTTAATTTTAAATCAGTTTAAAAGGTATTTGGTTTAGTAATATTTTCAATTCACGCAATAAATTCTCATCACAGATTGCCTCCATGGTAGGAAGTGCATCACCATATCCCCACTATGATGAGCATTAGTGGTCAAATTTTTAGCAGTGTTCATCACGGTAGCCCACCAGTAACTGGCYACCTATCACGATGYCATGTTGTGATGAGTAATTCTTCAATAAATTTTAGTTAGTTTCAGTGGCAGACTTTTCAACACGGTGGCYTGCTGTGATGGGTAAATTTTCATACAAATGTGCTATTTTTCGTACTTATTAATTGAAAATGAGTGAATAAACTTATTTTTTTAATGATAATATTATAAATTTATGGAGTATATGCTCATCAGAACGTCCCGCCATGACAGATATTCTCATACGYTGGTCTGCTGTAATGGTTAATATTCTATTATTATGTGCTATTTTTCTTACTTTTTAATTCGAAATGATGGGCCATCAACCGTTAATTCCTCRATGTTTCCACCTGCTACACGAGCAAAAAAAGAAAGAAGATCTTGTGGGTTTAGCTGAGATATTTACGTGACGAAGAGAGAGAAAAAATTATTTTCGATTGGTTATAGGCAATTAGGATAATAAGAGGATATTTTAATCATTTAAAAAATCTATTGAGTTGATATAATTAATAATTTAATATAGATAGGTGTTTTGGTCTTTCAATAATACATTTTAAAATTTCTTTAATAGATAAAGCCTTTTAATAAAAATTATTTAAATAAGAATTTTTTTTCCAAATACATTAATTGATTAGGCTGTTTAACAAAGAACTCCTTTTTCATTTTTTCGCTTCATCTGCATCTTTACCAATACTAAAAAAATCTTCACCTTCATCTGCATATTGTCATCATCTTTCTTTCTTTTTTTCCTTTTCCTTTTCTAAAAACTTTTAAGATTTGAAATATATTAAAAAAATGGATATTTTAGACTTGTAATATCTGTAACCCACTATTTATATTATTTGGATAGAATATTTCAATTTATGTGTAAAATAGTCAAGTTAAAACATCAAAAATACAATTGATAATTTGACCAAACATCGAGGTGTACTTAATCATTTATTTATTTATTTATCGTTTAGGTATGAACTCTGTCAGTCACCTTCATGATCTTGACCACGATGTGTTAACTTTAACAYTTTAGAGAATTTTATAGATAGAGATACAATTTATTATTATCATCATACTCCTCTTTGACATTTGGACCCTTTTCACTTGCACCAGTTGTAATTTATTGGATTTTCTGGTCTTTGATTTAGAGGAAATATACCCTCGTTTAGTTGGGTGGTATCGTTTTAAATTGTACTAAAGCCCACACCATCATATGGGCCATCCTTTATCAGRACTCTTTCCTTATTACGTCTTGGGCCTGGTTAAGAACATAGGGGTTACCAGATCTGGAATGAACCTTATTAACTCTTGGGCCTAGTTAAAAGCCAGAAAGTTTGATTAACCATTTTTCCCCCCTTTCTTTTAACACGGAATAAAGAATATTTTGACTAATTTAATACTAATTTTCTTATGAAAAAGTTTTTTTTTTTAACATTGGCTGATCTTAAATGAAAATGAAAGTTATAATCATAATATTTTTATTATTATTATTTTTTCTATCCAAATGAAGTCTTATGAACTTGTAGGACAGAGGAGAACATAGAAAAGAGTTTTCTCCTTTTCTCTTAGGCTAGATGCAAGATGTTTTGAAATGATAATTGACTGCCATATTTTTTTACCTACCAAATTTATTTTTTTCATTTTCATTTTTTTAATATTGTAAGAAAGGAATTTAAATTTAAATTTAAAACCCGACTTGCTATAATAACATGATAATTAATTCTTTTCCATATATTAATCAAAATCTATTCTAATTTTTGCAAAACATTACTCATATTTAGCACATGCATTTATGGTTTACTACTCATTTATCATTTTTCTGCAGTATTTATTTATTTACGTAGCAAAACAATCCCTCCTTAGTTCCTCAATATAAAATAATATAAAGTTGGTAGAACTACAGCGAAGAAACTAATCTAGCAAGCAAAAGAAAATGAATGCAATTTAATTTCTGTTTTACAGAAATATTACAAAAATCTTTTGTAGAAAAATCAGAAGAAAGAGAAGTTGGACTATCAAGTAAACCATTACCAGCCGAAGAGGCTTTGAATATGAGATTTGAGCCTACATTTCACAATTGTTCTTCTGAGGTGGACTTGCTATCGGATCAAAATTAATTGAAAAGCTCCTTTCATCAGATTTCCGCAATAATACCCTTCCTTATGGGTATTCTTTKCCATTCTTGTAATAGATCTCTATGCCCATCAAATATACTGTATAAAATACTAATATGATTACTGTATTTTTTCCAAAAGAATAATCTAACAGCTACTTGACAACCAACTTTAGACCAAAACTCTCCTCCCCTTCTTCCTCCCTGCAGGTCTCTCTCCCTGTTTCTTGAAGCAAATTTCTCAAATCCCGTTTTTCTTTCTGAATTATTGTGATAGGTGTTAACAAAAAATCACAGATTTCATTTTCTTTGTGGTATTTGAAAGCCCATTTTGCAAGAAAAGTTCTTCAACAACTACTTTGTGTAATGACATCCCAACTATTTCCCCCTCCTACCTATTATTAAGTACTTCGTGCGACCTCAGTCTCTTTGTTCTTGGGGCATATGCCTGCAATGAAGTTCTGATCTTTTATCTATTTAGGGTCCGTTTCTTCTGATTGGGTTGAGTCATAGATTTGAATTCTTGAAGAAAAGATGAGGAATTGGAGATGGAGTTCTGTTTTGATTCTTTTCCTTGCTGTTCTGGTGAGAACTGAAGCTTGGAAGTTTAGCCGCTCGCACCAAGAACACACTGAGAGAATCTCAGGTAATGATATCTTAAATTGATTTACCTTCCTCAAAATCAAGAGAAAAATTCTGCGACTTTGCTTTCTCCTTGTCTTATCAAAGCTGATTTATTCATTTTTAACTTTGCTGTCATTACTTTGTTCGTTTTATTTCTCATTCTGCTGTATTTTGTTTGTTTATTGTTTGAACTGCCAAGCATTTTGGTTTTGGYGATTCCTGTGGATTGTTAATTGTTGGAGTTTTGTTTAGGTGTCGCTTCGAGTTTTCGTATTACAGCTATTTAGGAATAACCAAAATTCTGGCAGTACTTGTGAATCATTGTGGAGTTTTCCTTAGTGGGAGTTTGAATTCATTATGATTAAAAAATCTATTGCTTTGTGTGTGTGGCGGGGGGGATTTTACCATATGGTATTAGTGGGATTTGCCACTTGATGGCCAATTATGGATACTTTTGCTTTGTTGTTTTATAGATCTTGTATTCAGCTGTAGTGTGGTTGGATGTATTAGGGTTATTCTGCTGAGAGCTTTTGRTGCTGACATGCTGGAACTATTTGTTAGGACATGGCTAAGTAGCATTTGTTTATTACATGTACTAGGAGTTGTTAGCCAGCAATTTATAATTATGTAATGCAGCTATTTGGTCAATTTATAAGACATGTTATGCATGTTAAATTTTTAAATGGAACCTTTTTAAGAGCTTAATTGTTTGTGCATTGGTTCTGCAAATTGTACTCAATATTTTTTGGCGATTTAGGTAGTGCTGGTGATGTCTTAGAAGATGATCCTGTTGGAAGGCTTAAAGTTTTTGTTTATGAGCTTCCCAGCAAATATAACAAGAAAATTCTGCAGAAGGATCCCCGATGCCTTACCCATATGTTTGCTGCTGAGATATACATGCATCGCTTTCTTCTATCTAGTCCCGTTCGAACGCTTAATCCTGAGGAAGCAGATTGGTTCTACACTCCTGTCTACACAACCTGTGACCTTACTCCTAATGGTCTACCTTTACCCTTCAAGTCACCACGTATGATGAGGAGTGCCATACAGCTTATATCATCTAACTGGCCTTACTGGAATAGAACAGAGGGTGCTGATCACTTCTTCATAACTCCCCATGACTTTGGTGCTTGCTTTCACTATCAAGTACGTCTCTCTCTCTTTCTCTATGTGTATGACCTCCCTACCAAGTCAGGAGGAACAACTACAAGAAAAAGTGAAATCAGTAGATGCGATCGTCAGATAGACCATAGCAATTTAGGAGGATACTGATTCTGAATTTCCTAAAGCTTATCTATGATTCTCTATTAAGTCAGGTTTCTGGGGTGTTTGGATACAATTTTCTTATACTCTGTATTTTAGTATTTATTTATACATTATTTATGCCTCTTGCAGGAAGAAAAAGCTATTGAAAGAGGTATTCTTCCATTACTCCAGCGTGCTACCTTGGTCCAAACTTTTGGGCAACGAAATCATGTTTGCTTAAAGGATGGCTCCATCACGATTCCTCCATATGCTCCTCCACAGAAGATGCAAACTCATCTGATTCCTCCTAATACTCCCAGATCCATATTTGTTTATTTCCGGGGCTTGTTCTATGATGTGGGAAATGATCCTGAAGGCGGTTATTATGCAAGGTATATTTGCTTATGAAATCATCATGTAATTGATGATAATTCAACTAAAATTTTTGAAGATTTTGCATTCATTTAATTGCCTCTAGTAATCCAAACTAATACAAATATAAAACTGTGTTATCTTATCTTTGTTTTCCTGGTGACCTTAAACAATTATGATATGTATCAAATATACTAATTTACTTTGTTTACCTTGCAGAGGTGCACGAGCATCAGTATGGGAGAACTTTAAGGACAACCCCCTCTTTGACATTTCTACAGAGCACCCAGCGACCTACTACGAAGACATGCAGCGAGCTATCTTTTGCTTGTGCCCACTGGGATGGGCCCCATGGAGTCCCAGATTGGTAGAGGCTGTAATATTTGGTTGTATCCCTGTTATCATAGCAGATGATATCGTCTTACCATTTGCTGATGCAATTCCTTGGGAAGATATTGGGGTATTTGTTGCAGAGAAGGATGTTCCGAAGTTGGACACAATTCTCACTTCAATTCCAACAGAGGTAATATTGAGAAAACAGAGGTTGCTCGCAAACCCTTCAATGAAGCAAGCAATGTTGTTTCCCCAACCAGCCCAATCAGGTGATGCTTTCCATCAAATTTTGAATGGACTTGCTCGCAAGCTACCGCATGGCAAGGGCACTTTCTTGAGGCCAGGTGAAAAAATCCTGAACTGGACAGCAGGTCCAGTTGGTGACCTGAAACCTTGGTAGATGCTGATTCTGAAGACAGTTGTATTCACTCGTAAAATCTTATCCTCAGACCCTTCCTTGGAATTGAAGGTGCTGTTTTCATCTAAAGTGTAAATTTTGATATTAATACTGCACAGGACTCGCATTCCCTTTTGCAGCTTTAGAGTTTGTTGTAGTTAGACATGGGAGAAGTGAAGTTGATACAGAACTTCATAGTGATTACTCATCAAGTATGAGAGTTTGGCTGTCAAACCTGCATTATGTCAACAGAAATTCATTTCTGTTTTTGAATGTAATCTTTAGCTTTATATTTGTCGTAGCTCTCAGGAAATGTTTCCCAGTAACTGATACCTGCCTTCTGGGCACTTGTCAAGATCGAGAGAGAGAGAGAGAGAGAAAGAGAGAGAGAGAGATGCACATGAGCGAAGGTTAACTGCCATCTGCTTTTTTTACGTGGAACTTACTCAAGTTTCGTTAGGGGAGTTTTTGATGGCATTAAGGTGGTTAAGGATATGCAATCAAAGAGTTCCTTGTCGAAAGCCCCTTCTTGACTCGACTTGTGATTGCTTTTGGGTAATCACTAGCTCAAGAATCAAGCCCGAGATGTCGGTGTTCCCAGCATCCAAGCCTTGGACTAGAGAAGTTTAAAACTTTAGAATCACATATTCAAACGCTGGAATATTTAGAATATCAAAGTTCTGGTGAGTTGGTCTGTACTCTGTATACTAGGGAACTACTTGGAAATAATAATGAAGTTATAAGTCCTCCGCTATTCATTCAACTAAACAASATTTTCAAAAACTAAAGGAAAAAGCAATGAACTTGAGACATACATACGATACGAACATTTCAGAAGATAAGAAAGGTCCAAAAGTGGGTCGGAGGAACTTGTGTGGGGAGTCTGACAGCCACGCTTCACTCTATTTCGAATAAAATTTACACAAAACACACATCACTCACTTAGCACCTCATCTTTGAGAACATTCCAACTGCTGAAGAAAAGAAAACAGCAGCGAAAATGGCCCTGCAGGCACCCACCAAGTCCATACCATTACCTTCTTCTCTAGCTCCGAGCGGTAATGCCGGCCTTCGGCGACCATCCGGTGCTTTTGCTCTCAAATCCTCCTCCTTCTCTCCCTCTGTTCATCTCTTGCTTCCTGCCCACCAGAGATCTAGTGCTCCTGCAACTGCACCAAAATTCTCCATGCGCGTGGCCTCCAAGCAAGCCTATATTTGCCGTGATTGCGGGTATTTTTGCCAGCTTAYAATTGTTGTGGAATAAAGGCTTTTGGGTTAGTTCTGAATCCTGATGTGATTTCTTTACATGTCCTGATGCAGATATATATACAATGACAGAACTCCCTTTGAGAAGTTACCTGACAACTACTTTTGCCCAGGTAAACAAAAATGAAAACGCTCCTTCAGCTCACAAATATTAGAAAATTGGTCTACCCTATTTCACATGAATGTCTATGACGAGTAGCTGGAAAACTGGTGATTGCAGTTATGATTGGAAAAGCTAGCTCCCCTTGCCTTGTGAAATTGTAAAATTATGTTGATTCCATTCCAAGTTCCACCACAACTTATCAGTATTCTGCAATTCTTGCAGTTTGTGGTGCTCCGAAAAGAAGATTTAGGCAGTATGAACCCAAAGTTGGAAAAAATGCTAATGCCAAGGATGTTCGTAAAGCCAGGAAAGAGCAGTTGAAGAGAGATGAAGCAATTGGGTAAGATTCTCATGTCTGGTTTTGATTAGTTATGGATGTTTAACCTTTTGAATTCTAATGATGCAGGCGAGCATTGCCTATTGCAATTGTGGTTGGAATTGCTGCGCTTGGTGCTCTATATTTTTACCTCAACAGCACATTTTAGGTTCACAATTACTGAAAAACTTGATGGTCTAATAGAAAAGGGGCATATTTTGAGCTTAATTCACTTCTACAATTTGTTTGTTCTCGTTTTTATTTATTTTGAAGAAAATGAAAAGGTGAGAAATAATTGTTTCTTTTTTGATCTATCTATAATCCCATGTGGTTTATCCATTTGGCAGCCAAAAACCAACAATATCTTTTATCTATGGAAAAAGAAAATAACGACAATTCAAGATAAAAGGGGTTGTTTCGTTTTTTATGGTTACCACATTTGTTTTTTCTTCACAAGATTTAGCATCTTCTACATAGCAACTTTTACTACTCAAACTGAGTACCAAGTAAGATCTTGCAAACGATGGGAATGAGGAAAACAGAGAACCTATGATATACTCATCGACAAAATAGAATTACATTTTCTTGTTCAATTTAACATGTAATCACTCTTGTAGGGCAAATGAACCTTCTATTCTTTTCTCCAGGGATGGAGAGGGAAAATTCAAAGGAGAAAACATGCCACTAAAACTAGAAGCAGGTGCAGGCTTGAACTCATAAGGACCTTTTGAACCCCAAACCTGTAATCATTTAAACACGAGTGAAAAATGAAACAGTTAAAAGAAGCTTTCAGCACATWTCAKAAATTCATTGCTCATATAATCCGCTCAGTTTTAAGGTGTGAGGAAAACTAACTTGATTTCCCTCTTCATCATATCCTCTATTCCAAGTATGTATCTCATTGTTTTTTAACACTGCCAATTCTGATGTACAGTATGCTGCACCATTCTGCCATGCAATAAGGATAAGCAGATGTAACATGTGACAAGAGAAGTGATTATCCGTTCTCACTCAGAATGTACGAACAGGAAAAAGTGAGGAGAAGAAAAAATGAGATAATACCCATGTATTTGGGAATCCATCTGGTGGAGTTGAACCTTCATACACACAACGTTTGCCCCGGTCACAACGTTTCATGTAAATGGTGGTCAAATGTTCAGCAATATCCTGTATACAGGACCTCATGTCATGAACCATTGCAGAAAACTCCAGTAAAAATCCAGATGGCAAATTCACGAGAACAGGTCAAGAAAATTGGCAAAAATCCAAGATTAACAATTGCTACAGAATGGCAGGGTTTTTACCYATGTTCGTTGTTTAGAATGATCAGTGTCATCCTAGTACAGGTGTACAATTATTTCACCAGGAAACACAATGGCAGCATCAACTGATGAAAATAATGTTTTTTTATCTTAGATACATGCAGGAAAAGTAACTATTCTTGTTCCTGTTCTCCACCTTTCCCCATAGGTGGTGGTAGCCTATTCTTTTATGGGTCCTACATCAACATTCATTCCTCTACTGTGGATATCTAGATGCCTAGTGTACCTATTCCCAGAATTAACATATGGGAAGCACTGGAATTATGATTGAATGTGCTTAAATACATACCCTAATAACTTCTTCAGGTTGTGGACGCTGGTCCTTTGGGCGGTCACAGAAGTTCTTGTACTCCTCTGCATCTCTGATGGCGAATGTACTTAACTGTCCATTAAGAAGGGGTAAGAGAAAGATCAATACAGAGGATACTGAGCTCTACATTAGCATCTACTACACTGTTGACTAGGACCCAAAAAAATTAGTATGATATGAGCAAAGGGTAATTAAGTTTCTGTACATCATGGCCGATTATGCACTTCCATGCTGTCAGCAACAAGAGAATGAAAAGAAAAGGGTATCAGAGGTGTGTGGCAGGAAAGAACAAACTATTGAAACCAACCTCAACATCACATTTCATCTCCTTCGGACAAGGCTTCACCATGTAAAATCTCTGCACAAGGATAAAAACAAATCCGAAMATAATGGTTGTTATCAGTCAAAAGTAAAATCTACTCATACAGAATAGCAGCAAACATACYAAAGGAAGACAACAACAGTAGAAAAAGGGGTAAACTTCATTGACGGAATTATCCAGAAATAATGAGAATACGCAGCTAACCTGTCGAAATGGTTTGTATGGAGTTCTCCAGAATGCCTGCACAAATAAAAGATACTCAACCTGAAAATTCTGTTCCCCAAGTACAAAATAGAAGAAACAGAATACACGATAGCTACAAATGAAAACCAGACCTGCTCAAAGTACAAAACCTTCGAACCATCCACCATTTCTGCAGCTGGACATGATAACCATCTAGACAAATAAAATTAAGAAATGCCAGAAATTGATTTCAATTGAAATAACCAGACAAAGATGGATAAACATAATCAATTTTTTGCTTGTTCCTCTATACATGTATGCTCAGTTGATCCTCAAAGGCAATTGCAGATTCCTAGTGATGCTGAGTTGGTTCATATTGAGAGAAATGCTTGGAAGTGACCTGCTAGGCATAGATATGCTCTTATRATGCAGCAGATTATTAATCTGAATGTTATTCAGCCTTCTGGTGCAGCTTTTGACCAACTTACTTGGTCTTCTCATCAGTTATTTCCATTAAAAATGCTGTTGGCGACTTATTAGATCCGATGCTTGAAGTTCCTAGATATTCTTTTTATTCTTTGGTTGGTTTGCCTTGAAAGGTTGAGCACTTCAGACAGGTTATTCAAGTGGGCTTGATTATTGTTAACAAGCATGCTCTGCAGTAACAGTGAGGAGCCTCTTGAGCACTTTTTCCTTTATTGGTTTCTCTGCTCAGGTTTGGAAATTAGTCCGAGTATGTTGCTYGTCACTTGGCCAGGTTTAGCATCGACTGATGAAACAGAGTGATTCAGTTACATGGTAAGAAATTCAGTTCAACTCAAATCTACTGAAGTTAAGCCTTTCAATCACCCATCTATTGCATAAGGAAAGACAAAAACATAAGATTCATCCAACCCCATTGACATTCTGCCTCGCAAATTGAAGCTCAAATCTGTTCTTAGCTGAAGTTCTGTACAGCATCTTGTAGAAAAATTCCTAGAACTCATCCTCGTTGGAACTTATACTTGAGCCGTGGTCTTGATCAGAAAAATTTTAGCGCTAAGTAAGTCCTTACTACTGTTGATAGAATTGCTGCTTGCTTCCTGGTAGATGCTAGTTGGTCCTCTACTGGAGGTCATCCTCTAATGCTATGTGAATCTTTCTAGATTATTTGATGTAATAAACACACTGTTTACAAAAGAAAAAAGATCTSCGACTTAATTCAATTCATCACTAAAGCCACTCATATATTTTAAGAGCAAAATTTTTACAAAATGTACATATTCTAAAACAAGAAATAATGACTTTGCAACATAACCAATTAGTAATTCGTCAATAGAAAAGAAACAATATAGGGGGAAAAAGACAAAGTATTGAAATGCAGAACAGAAAACGAGGAAAAATAGAAGTATGAGTACCTCAAATTGAAGTAATTWTCAGGATCTCTAGACGCTTGCTCCCTCGAGTACTATCAATCATCATAGCAAAAATCAATACATACAAACATACCACAAAGGAGAAGTTGGAAAAATAACAAACTAGAGACGCAATAGCAGTAAACTAAATACCTTTTCGCTGGCGAGAGATTGAGCGACATTCCGAGCGTGGTCCCAGCGAGTGGTAGACTTGGTGAGCCGCTTCAGCAACAACGCTCCTCCGATTAATACTACTGACTTTAGCACCACTCCTCTAACTCTGCTCCACCCGTTTGAGTTTGGATTCGAGTTCAAGTCCGAATCAGATTTTGGGTCCGCGCCCGAGCCCGTGCTCATTTTGATTTTACAAACTGTTTTCTCTATTTCCAGTGAACTCAACCAATCGATTCCTCCACATCTTTAATTCACTATCACGCTCTCACACTTCTGATTTTCAAGAAAATCGCAGGGAATTCATGAAATATTACTATTGAACACAGCTGATGGCGTAGGAGAGATGGTTTGATGATGCTAATGGTGGCCACGCAACGCAGTTACCATTGTTGGGCTCTGAGCTTCTTCTATCACTAACTTATTTTGATTTTCCTTTGTAGAGTTTTTTTTTTTCCAAGAACTTTTTGATATGGATTGGGCTGGGCTCATTCTTATTCTCAAAGTATCTAGTTCCAGCTAAGGACACAAATGGCTCCATTACTCCTTTTTCTGTTTTTTTTTTTTTTAATACTTTTTCTCGTGCGTGCGCTTCTTCCTCTTCTAAACTATTATTGGCCAGGAATGCTATCGAGAAAAGTGCTATTTCGGAAGGAAAAGTTAATTACTATTTGGTAATGTATCAAATATGTGCTAGCTCAATAAGTAATTTGTAAGATGTTTGATAATTTTATTAATTAAAATTATTTTAACATACAAAATGACATAAAATGATATCATATAATATAATCCATATCCATAAAGATAAAAAATAAATTATCTTCTATTTAATTTAATTTTTTAAATACTATTAATAAATTAATATTTCATAAACTTCAAATATTTAAATATTAGTATTAATATGTTCAGTAATAATTATAAGGATATAAGGTTAAATTTTTTAATTAATAAGTTAATACCTGCTTTTTCTAAAAGGAGCCATGTTCGGTGTTTTGAGTCTTTTTTATCTTTTCTGTTTTTTTAATACACTGAAAACTTGTTCTCTTTACACATTTCTCACAGAAACAAAAATAAAAATGAAGTAGAAAATTCAAAAATAAAATATTATTTTAAGCATTTTCCAACTTGTTTTGGTAACTCCTATGGACATACAGCTAATTATTGACCAATTTCGATTACATAGAAAAGGCGTAATTGACCTGCAAAAAGACCATTCCAGGAAGCATATGTGCAGTACTTTAAAGGGACCACACAAATATGCCACTGTAATAAGGCACTGCCGCGATAGTATATATTGACGGGTTTTGCATTCTTCACCTTTCATATATGATTAGTATTAAAAAAAAAAAAAAGAATCTTACTCTTTACTTTGACATTTAGACTATTTTTCATTGTTTACAAAAGCATATGTAATTCGAAAGTGTGCCAAAAGTCAAGTCAAGAATCAAATATTATATTTTTTGATGCTAGTTAAAAAGCTCGATAGGATAAGTTAGAGATCAAATTGCTACGCAAATGTGAAATGATTATTCAAGGAGACATATATGATTTTATGAGATCAATTTTATTTTATATATAACATTACATTATAAATATTATCTCACTTGCTATTGACGTTTTATTATCTTAGAATAGTTTATTGGAAAGTTATATTATTTTCATTGACAATTAATTATATGACTGTGTAGATATATACTTTTCTGAAACAATATAAAAGCTAATACAAAATCATTAAACTTAAAATGTATAATTTATTTAAAATTGTACAAAGAAAATGAAAAAATATTTTCAATAATAAAATTTATTGTATAAAATATTAATAAAAATGTATMTTCCCAAACATTCAAAGTAAACAAGTTTTTCAATTTTTTATTTTCAAAAATAATTTTTTAAAATGACAAAGAGAATGCATTCTTAAAAACTTACAGAATACTCAAAATTCAAGACTCAAAATGAACTCAAAACTAAAAGCTCAAAACAATAATTAAAAAAAAAAAGGCATCCTTATATTTATATTTTTTAGGAGGAGGAAGAAGAAGGACACTAGAATATGAATGACACTATAGGCTCAGAAAAGAGATTCTTTTTTATTTAGTAATATTCTCTTCTACAATCTTGCAAACATAATCTTTAATTTCAATAATTTTGTAAACCCTTCCTTAACAAATATATTTTGTAAAGATGAGATTATTTGTAGCATAATGATAATCGTACAATATTGTTAATTTTGAATATTTTACTCTATTGTCCTTTGATCTTTTCGATAGTTCATCTCTCTACCAATATCTTTTTGACTTCTCTCTAAACATGCCAAGAACATTCAACAAACATCCAATATGGATTCTCCATTTAATTCAAATTATATATTTTTTGAGATAAAATTTATACTTTTAATTTTTTTCTTTTGTATTTTTGCCATTCTTTTTTTATTTTTCTGGTGAACCACGTGCCCTCGTGACTAAGCCTTTCTCTCTTTTTTAATACTTTATATTTACTAATTATTATTTGTTTGTTAATTATTTTTCTTTATTATCTAAATTTTTTGCAATACTAATTATTCTCTTTATTATTTTAATGTTTGCTAATCTTGTTATATTATAAGTGGTTAGTTAATTTGTTATTAACTTGTCAATTAATTTCTTATTTCTTATTTTTATTTTTTGTGCTATATAGTTATTTTTATTAACTTTTTAATTATTCTTATTTTTGTTAATCTTTTATTGTTCTTTGTTTGTTTCTTATTAATTATTCTTATTAGTTATTCTTATTTATTTATGCTATTTAGTTATTCTTATTTAATTTTTTATTTTTATTCTTATTTTTCACTAATCTTGTTATATTATTTGTTTATTTCCTATTAATTGTTATTTGAATTTTTTGTTAAGTTTTGTTAGTTAACATTCTTTTTTCTTTTGTTTGATAGGATGAAAATATTGATTATGAACAAGAAGAACTTACTTGGCCTGATTTCAGCGAAAATTTTGCAACAGATGTGCTATTTAAAAGTTAATAGCATGAAGAAGTTGGAAATTCATTGAATATCATTACCATGATAAAGAATTCGCTAAAGGAAAATAGTATTCGAGCTAGTAGCTGTTTGAATTCGTTGCGAGCCTTATAGGTTTTATAGAGAACACAAATTTGAAGGAGGGAAGCGAAAATGACAATTTATTGCAATAAAAAAGTGCCAATATCCATTTTTGTTGAAAGGAGCATAGCATAGGGATAGCACTTAGAGTTTAGAGGTTTGGGGCAGCTGTAGTCAGGCTMACTAGCCCCCYAACCCTCCTTAAGAATTCCAATCTAGAAAAAGCCGTTCATTTTAAATCTAATCGATAGTTGAAGACCGCCACAATTATGACATTGGAGTTTATCGGGAGGATCATTCAAAAGCATGTGAGGAACAAAAAGATTAAGGTTCGGTAAATGATTAGGTGTCATAKAAAGCCYAAGATGATACTTAAATGTTTGAAGAAGGAAGATTCAAATACTATGACATCGATACAAAATATTTACAACGAATAGAATAAGATTTGAGTATATGATATTGAGGGGCATATTGTGATTCAGGAATTGTCGAGGTCTGACCGTGAGCAGTTATAGACAGTGGCACGAATCTGTTCTAAGGACCAATGCGCTGAGAGATATGATGTTTGCACATTGAAAATCTGAAGACATGTTGCAGAATTTTCCATACATGTTGGTTATGAATTGCACGTATAAAACTAACAGATGCAAAATGCCATATTTCGAGGTCGTTGGTGTAGCACCTATRTGTCAGAATTTTGCTATTGCATTTGGATTCATTAAGAATGAGAGAGAGGATAGTTACATTTGAACGGTCAAAGTGTATCGCAGAGTTGTTCAATACTGATRAGTTACCGCTAGTCATTGTTACAYATAGGGAGTTAGCCGTAATAAATGTTTGGAGAATTATATTTCCAATAGTCCCATATCTACTCTGCATATAACACATAACTGAGAATGTAGAGGGTAAAGTTACAAAAGTTACAAAGAGTAAAAATATCAAGATTTCATTCTCACAGGACATGAGAAAGAGGGTTGCTAACTCTCATACTTTCAAAAAGTAGATGGAGCGGCTCATAGATATATGTGAAAATGGTGTAAGTGCCCTATCGGTGTTGGCTTATATGATGGAAACATGGCTCAATTCGTTTCATGGTAGATTTGTCAGTGCTTGGACGAATAATATTTTACACTTAGGGTGTGCCACGATCAATCGTGTTGAGAGATATCACTTGGTTTTGAAGGATTTATTACAATGTTCAGTTGGAAGTTTTGACATGACCTGGAAGAAGATCGATACATTGATGGAGCAACAGTTGGTTGTCATCAAGAAAGATCTTGAGCAGTTTCGCCTTAGAAATCTTCATGCCATCAGCTACCATAGGTTTGTTTTCTACAATAAGTTACTAATTTTAAATTTTAATTCTTGTTATGCATTTTTTATGAAATTGATAACTAAAAATTATTTAATTATTCTTAGGTTGTTCATTTGGATATCCAGTAAAGTCACATATGATGCAATAAAAAAGTTGGTTAATGAGTCTTTACGGATGGGATCTACAGGGACAGATCCTCAGCTTTGTGGCTATGCTTTGAGGGCACACAGGTTTCTATGCGCGCATGAGATGTCACTCCCTCATTTTTCGAGTTAGCCTAGTTGTTTGGTGCAGATTCATGTTTTTGGCAAAAATTAGATATCGAGGTTGTAGATGAGTTTGTAATTGATTGTGTCAGTATTCCTGATAAGGAGATAGATGAGATGCATAGTTGGATGGAGGAGCCTCAATCCATGCCCCAAACAGCTAGGCAGGAGCACATGGCCAAGTTTAGAATGGCTATGCAACCCGAGTACACTGATCTTGAGGAGCCACCTATGCAGCAGCCTAGGGGTCGACTGAAGCTATACTCAATGAAACGTGAGATATCTAAGTGAGAATATGCTTCGGAGCCTTTTTGGCTAGGCATACTAAACCCAAGAGGCAAAAATCTAGTTAACAGCTCGTTGAGATGTACCGAAAGAAGGGGAAGACAACTAGATCACCTAGCACCATTCAGGGTCGTGATTGATCTAGTGGACCATCCATTAGACATCAGGTCTCATGCGAGGGTGAATTTCTAACTATTATTTATCCGTACATCACTCATTTGTTGATATTGTTTTAGATGAGAATTGTGGTTATAGGGCCATCTCCCACTTCTTGTATGGAACAGAGATAATATGGGCATATGTGCCACAGTTGATAGTTGCAGACTAGACAGCAGATCTCATTTATATGAGAAAATCTTGTGAGGTAAAGATAAACTAGAGCTTGTGATTCACCGGGTTTCATGGCACAATGAGGGGATTGCACTTGGAGAGCATTGGATGGAGCTCATGAGGATAGATTGGGTTAGAGCTACACTCTAAAGTTCCGTGGATTGTTCGATCACCAGGTTGGAGAGTATGCCATTTTTGTCTTTGARGTCAGTCATAGTGTAGRAGCTTTRATACACCATTACACTCGGGTACTTGAGTTAGTCTAAACACTTCATAGCATTGGAGTTGACACTTGATAGTCCTCTACCTAACGTGCATCCTAGTTGGGAAAGATATTGTTATCTTAATGTCTATGATTGAGATCAGTTGATAGATGATCGGGTTTAGAGATGGGCTCACTAGTGATGTATGGTTTATTCAATTTTTACATTTTTATTGATGTATTTAGTTATTATATATTGATAAATCTATCCGTTCTACGTTGTTTATCAAAACTTTAATATGTTAAGTATTTCAATTACATTCATGTCATTGAAATATGATCGAATATATAGACAAATAAATTAAAATCACATAGATCATACATCCGTTACAAATATTTRAATAATATAACATATGTTTTAAATCATACATCAAGGTTTAAATCTCTTTACATCACTTTCTTCTTTGCCTAGATGTTGGATATCTGTCTAGGTGTCAATGGGTGATTAAAGTCCTTGCTCGTTGCCCACCCAAACTATTGTTGCAACATGTCCACCGAAACTCAGCAATAGACTAAACTCCACAGGGCCTCCCAACACTGGTCCCTGGAACATCAACTTGTGGCTTTAGTCATGTTTCCTACATAACTGAAACAAGCCGTCTCCTTAGCCCTCGTTCCAAACTCTTATCCCATATGAACGGTAATGTGGCCCGATGTTTGATCAAGAGCATGACCCAAAACCTAACCATCTCCCCAACCCGAACCTCAATCCTCTCCCCGACCTGAGAGTATCATCGTACTCTTAACTCTCACTATCACTTTGAGGCATACTCCTRGTCGGTCGAGGATGTATTATATACGGTGCTTCACTACGTACTGCCACGATACCTCTTGACAGGCTCTGGTGGCTAACAACTAAATGATCGATGTGCCAGGGAGGAATATCCTCTACCCATATACTAGTACGACCTCTATCRAGATCCCCACGGGATGGTGTGATGAAGTCGAGAATATTACTCTTGCACTGATCAGGCATAAGCGGGGAAGGAGTTGACATCTCTGCACTATCATCCTCACTCTCACTCTCGCCCTCACTGAAAAATCAGTAGTAAGGATGTCGGCTGTCCTATAAATCGGACTCCAGTCTCCTGATCCACCTTATTTTGATCTTGATCCCAATCAACATAAGTATCCGATAACACGTCTCCTGACTGAAAAAGGTGTCGTCTTGATGAAGCCATCACTGGACGCTCGTGCAATCGATGCTATACTCGTCGAAATATGACAAGTCTTAGAAATCATCCACTGGACGTTTACCTTTATCCTCCATTATTGGACGTATGACAAACGTAAATTTATACTATTCTAATTATTAAATCATAATATTTACTAAACGAACACACTAATATTCTAATTAACAAAGTATATAAACATTTAATAAATGAAAATAAAAATTATATACATAGAAACAGTAAAAAGTAAAAATCATTTAACATTATGATTTATACTATTCTAATTATTTATCATAATACTTACTAAATGAAAACATTAATATTTTAATTAACAAAATAAATTAACAATAAAATACAAATACACATTTATTAAATGAAAATAAACATTATATGTAAAAACAGATAACAAATTTAAAATTATTTAACATTATAGCATATATGTTCAAAGACTTCAAGCCTTATTTTCGAATGATTTTAATTTTTTTAAAAAAATATTATAGATATCGTATTCGAAATAAACCCTGCCTTATTGATTTGATACCTAGAATTTCTTAGAATTATTTGCTTTATTAAACTTGATGAGGTGTAAACTATGTTTCCATTTTAATTTTCAAAACTTAGAAATATAGTATGATTGCCAATGAGATCTTGTTCTAGTGTGTAAGTGTTGAGATTCTTTATCAAGAGGTTGGGATTTTAACTCCTAAAGTAARATGGCTTCGATTGTAATTGATCATTGTTTAAAATTAAAAAACACGTATGATCAAGTTCATAATTAGATCGTCTTGTATTGTTTTGATTCTATAATCCAAATTTTACATTTATAAAAATTGTAGGTATATTTTTTTCATCATACCAGACGACCTCAACAATTCAAATTTTAAATGTCGCATTTGAAGCCTATAGGGTACAAGTGTGAGAGTTGACATTAGAATAGCCAATGGTCCAACCGAAGGCGAAAATAGCCATGTCAAGGCCGCCAAGAAAATACATAAAAGCAAATTGCTAATTTACATGCAAAAGACATGGCTTGGAATCAATTACTACTAGCAAACAAGCATTCTTCTTTCTCACGATTTTGAGCTCAGAAGTACCCCAAGAAGAAGATCCAGAGGAGAATAGCACCGGTAAGGACTACCAATCATTGTTCCTTGCTCCGTCACATTTGATGAAAATCCGACCTGCACATCCAGGCATAAAAGTTCCGTCTTCCAAATTTTCTTCCTTCCTCCTATTGTTGGAAAAGGAAAGAAGTAAGTCATCTTCACCTGCAATACCACGTCGAAATTCACAATTCCATCCCTTCGATCTTCACCAATTTCATCTGCACCTAAATTTTTCTTCTCGCGGCTCTGGCCTTGCAATGAAGCAACCACCAATGTTTGGCTTTTGTGTCCTAAATACAGAGGTGAAACCATCGCTGTCGAAAGCAACTCGTCCTTGTAGTAAACAGAAACCTGAAAATCGTCATATGCCATGCGTGTATAGCGATTTGTGTTTCTCACGTAGACTCCAACTGTCCAATTAGAAGCGCCAGTTTCGTTATTCAGAGGAGAAAAAGAGATTGAATCGACTTTAAACTTGGGGRAGTTGTGAGTATTCATCACTTCTCCAATACCGCACCAAACAATTCCTGCCAGCAAGGACCCAATAACAACAGAAAATAAAATCTTATCCAGTGAACCTTTGGCCCGGTGGTTGACAGGTGGTGCCGCATTCGCCGCATCCGATAATGATATAGATGATGACGAGGAAGTCGTTCTCGTCCATGACAGATTCCCAGGATGGGACGCAGCCGGCCCGACGGGGTAACCATAAACCACGGAGGCTCGATTACTGTTTGCCGGGATTTTGTTTCCTGCTTCCAAATCCAAGGAATTTCTCATTTTTCCCTTAATAGGAGGATTCAGGGTGAATGACTACAGCAATATTCAGAATATATACACGCACCACGATGATCCAGAATAAGAAAGTAGCCACATCAAAGTAATTAAACATAAATCAAGGAAAGTAATTTGGAATAGAATATTATAATATTACGTAATAAGTGCAAAATGTTTTTACAAATCATGCATGATATTTCATATATCCCAACAACCCCCTAAAGATGGTCTACACTCCAGGAGATGCCAATCTCCAACCTTGGACATGAGTGSGGTAGGCGTGGACGTGGTAGTGACTTGGCGAGCGGAGCTGCGAGTTGATGATCATTTGTGAATGAAACACAGGATTAGCACCCAAATAGATCTCTCCAATATTGTCACTGTAAATAATCGATTAACTTATATTTTATATTTATATTGATTCTAGTTGAAGAACATATGCTTTAATTTTCCATTACACTTCATGATTTATTGTAAGTTAAAATAATAAAAAATAATAAAATGGGCAAAAACCAAAAAAAAAAATAAAATGAACATTGTACATCAAAAGATGGATCTAGACAATGTTTTGCGCCAATTTGCAATTTTTAGAATGTGAAGAAAATTGACCAAGTGTTGAAATTGAACCAAAATTGGTCCGGAAGTAAATTGAGTGCCAGTTAGTTGTCTTCCCGGCGCCGAAATTGGCTGAAATTTGATAAGGAGCCAGACAACACATGAAATTAGGCAATGGCCTATTCAACGTGTAAATGGTTGAACCGACGCCAGTTTTATTGATATTCTGTGCTGGTTAGAGCCAAAAAAGTGAAAGTTAAACAGAGGCAATAGAGTATCCGTTTGAGCCAAAACAAGCGAAAATTTGAATAGACACAACACAACGCTAGTCCAATGCAAAAATCGGCGTCAATTTTTTCTCGATCCGTTTGAGCCAAAACAAGCGAAAATTTGAATAGACACAACACAACGCTAGTCCAATGCAAAAATCGGCGTCAATTTTTTCTCGACGAGAAAAATTCAGCTTCCGTTTGATGTGATCCAGTGTCAATTTATTTAGTTTTAGGGCTAGTTCATTTTTCTTCTATTTAAGGGTGCGTTTTAACCCTAGACACATGCTTTTGATCACTATTTGATCTTCTAGCATATTTTGATGGTAAGAGACTTGGAGAAAATGCTCAGAAGTCTTTAGGATTGGATTCAATCAAGACTTGAAAGGATTTGTTCGTCAAGCGTGTTTCCTCTTTCCATTGATTCTAATAATGTCTATAACGTTTTAAAAGGTTGATTTGATGAGCTTTTTAGGCTAACTTTTCTTTTGTTGGTTAGGGTTAATGTGAAGATTATTTCTTTGTAATGACTTAATTATTTCTTTTGCCTTTATTATTTATGCCTTACTATAAAAAAAAAAAAAAAAAAGCTAATCAGCGATGACATGTTGTTGCAAAATAAATGGTCGCGAACAAAATTGCTATTGAAAATTAAGGTAGTGGCCAAATTTGACCAATGGCGTGTCGCAAATTCCTTATCTAACACACAATATATGAAAATTATAAATTATTAAGCAAATAAATAAAAATTAATTAAAACTTATTAAAATCGATTGCTAATTGCTGCAGCATATTATTATTTTATGAATAAAAATCAATTTCGATTGCAAGTCGATCGCTATTTAAGACCAATTAGCCACCCAATTTTCAAAAATTTTAATTTTTTAAACACAGAAAATTAAAAATATTAATATAAGAATTTAAGATTCGATCGTAAATTATGATCAGTTTGATCACTTTAATTAGTTTCTATCAAAAAATTATTTGTCGGTACAATCATGTCACTCATTTTGCGATCCGACCTTATATTTGAAAAACGTATTCAAAAGCAATCGGTCACAACATAATTTAAAATTGGAACAAAATTTATTGTCGAATCGTTATTTGCGACAAATTTTTATTTTATGTTTTTTTATTTTGCCTAAAAATATGATGCATTTTACAATCTTTAATATTTTAAATAATTATTAATAAATCAACAAAAGACAAACAATATAGTGTATAAATTCCTCTAAAATTCGAATCTCAGCAAATTATCCGGTAATCAACAATGCAAGATACAAAATAATGGCATACAATACTATAATAAAATTAAGTAGAAAGTAATAATTATTCTTGAAGAGAGTATTGAGACTGAACCTCCTCAACGTCATCATCGTTATAATAAAACCGTCAATATCATATCCAGCTACTGAAAGATCCATGGGCCATGGGCAAGCACTCCATCACTTTATGGTTAATCTCAATCTTCTTCTCTATCTTTTGGTGATTTTTCGTCTGTTCAATTTTTTTCTTCCTTTTCATTTTAGCAAGCTTAGCTTTGGAGTTGAATTACTTCTATCTTGAGTACTTCATGCGATGTTTCTAATGAAGTCCCAGCACAGGAAGTCTGACTATACTCTACTCTAAGCCTTGAAGACTCAGCTCCCATGCCATAAACAAGACAATTCTTAAAATCACCCCCAATCTCTACAAACATAGCTTTCTAATGCAATTTCGACATCACAAGACTAGTGGACTGGGGATGTGAATAGCGCTCATCAATAGCAAGAAATATTTCTCACTATCTTATTTGTTAATTACTATTACAACGTTCTTAATCCATTTATAGATTAACTACATATAAATCGATCTAATAATCAATTGTAAAGCATCGAGAAGTGAAATAATTGGTTAGGAACAAAGGTATCAATAACCCGTAATATTAATCAGATTAGAGATAGAATCAGTTTCTATTGGGCGGTTCCAAAGAGTAGGTGATTGTGGTTAGTGAAATTAGGAAGTTTCATAAATCATTAATGCTTTCTTGGTTAATTTTAATTCACATAGAGATATGATTTTAGTTAATCAAGATCATGCTGAGAGATTAGGTAAAATTTAATTTGGGAAATTCTACCATTAATAATTATATTAAATTTGGAAATTGTAGCAACAAAGGTGAGATCAATTTAAGTTATAAGTCAGAGAAATACCATGACAAACTCCATTTTATCACATCAATATCTTTGAAATATTTAGTTTCAATCTCATAATTAGGGTATCTATTAGTTTTATTTTATTAGTAGTTTAATTTATAACACTCATAATTGGTAGGTTTAAATTAGAGAAATTTGAAAAATTTGATAATTAATTATAACCGTGAGGAATCGATACTTGATTGATCACCATACTCATTAGAAGACTAGTTCACTTGTTAGGATTTTGTGCATTAAGTTCTTAGCGCCTTTGCCAAGGATTATCTATCATATAATTATTGAAGTTCCTTGAGATTAAATTATTTTTTAATTTAATTCAATTTAATTTTTTTATTATTTGTTTAGTTTTTTTTTTTTTTTTTGTGTAGTAATAATCAGGAATTGAACCCAGAATATTTTTATGATGGGGTAATTAAGAAAATCATAAAAGAGTTAAGCGTCTTAAAGAATATGACACATCGAGGTAAAAGGGGTTTACTCTGCCATCTTACAACCTAGAATATATATTAATAATTTTGAGATAAAACCAGTAATAATCTAATGATCCAACAAAGTGTACAGTTTTATGGATTATCTATTGAGGACCCTAATGGCCATATTTCTAAATTTTGTTGAGATTTGTGCCACATTTAAGCAGGATGGGTAAGGYATGATGCTATTAGATTGAGACTACTCCCATTTATCCTTTAAGGATAAACCTAAGTCTTGGTTGAATACTCTCCTATCTGGATCTATAATCTCTTGGGAGCAGTTAGCCTCTACCTTCCTGGATAAATATTTTTCATCGTCCAAAACAATCTAATTTAGGAATGACAATAAAAACTTTGTTTAGGATAGTGGTAGAACCTGATATGAGGTTTCGAGAGGTTTAAAGACCACTTAAGAAGGTGCACAAATCATGCCTTACTTTTGATTCAAATCTAAATATTTTATAATGGCATGAATTGGGTCTTGATCTATGATAGATGCAACAAGCGGGGGTAGCATTATGCACAAACCACCTGAGGAAGCTTGAGAACTGTTTAAGGAAATGGCCTTGGTTATGTAATAATAACCTAAACTTTTTCAGCCATTATTTGTTAACATGGAAGCTCATAAAAAATGCGATTGCATGAAAAGTTGAGACATTGATAAATTAGACAATTTCAAAATTTGAATATTTCTTAATCATTTATCTAGTTGTTATTTATTGATTACTTTAAATAATCAAGTCGTTAGTTCATTTATTAAAAAGAAATTCAGATATTAAGGGACTTATTAGAAGAAAACAAACCCTAGAATTGTTTGATGATGATGATGATGAGGAGGAGGAGGAGGAGGATGATGACTTCCTTTTATCATTTTATGTTCCATTTTTTTACCCATTTTCTAACTATTTTTCTCATTCTATCTTCACTTCACCACCACTTTTTTATTTTCTTATCTTTTCTTAACCTTTCCTTGACCTTCTCCCCATGCTTGGCCTATACCTCACCAAATCACCTTTATCTACTACTTAAATATAATTTTCTTGGTTCTTGTTTGTCCAACATCATCGCATCTCTTTTTCTTACTGATTCCTTACCTATATTCTTATTTTTTTTCGAACAAGCTAGTTTGTCAGATAGCCCCTTGGCTTTACCAACTCTTATGGACTATTGACCTTTTRTCGACATTCGTAAACCTAAAACTGATTTAATCCTCACCAGGTAGGTTTGAAGCTTAATTCTTTTGTTGCCTTKTTGTTGTAGAAATGATTTTCCTCTTTTTGTATCAACACAAATGTACTTAATCTTAATGAATTTGGCATAGATTTAGCATTTTAGCAACTTCTTCAATTGTTATGCAATTTTCTGATTTTCCTGAATCAGTCACTGCATTGTAAACCAGTTCTTTGATTGGCTGAATTTACCCTCATTGAGTRTGGATGATAATAAGTCTTTGCAATAACTTGTACATTTTAGTTTCTATAAGTTTTTAATGTGAACCTCTCTTAAGCTTAGCAAGGACCTGAGGGGTTACTAAGATTAATGTATTTTTTTTTAGGTACTGACTATATTAGTGCCTCGATTGCATGGAAGGGCAAAAGCATATTTTACATGCAGCATATTGAATTGGTTCGACATTATTGCTAAGTGGGGTCAATTTGTGTGTCAATTGTGACTTCGGGTGGTACTTGTCAAACATTTAAGTGGTTAAAAATATAGATCTAGCTGGCTTGACATTATGGTCTTTTGGTGCCAGTGGCTCATTGAGACCTCATGTCACATAAATGTGTACTACAGAAGGAAATAATTTCACTTAGCTAGCTAGATGTTTTCAAGTTGAGATTGGTCAAAGAATTTATGTCCTCAAAATCATGCTTGTCCTTATGAGCTACTGTAACTATCATACTTTGAACCATGCTCTGTTGCCTCATGAGAAACTAAATTCACTCAGGTATATTAGTTGTATATCCAYCAAAATAGGGTTGGACTTAASATGTTAGCCTACTAGCAATCACTAGTGACTAATATTGAAAATCAACTGTGAAAATACATAGTACATATACCATTTGAACTTTCAAGAACCTCAAGTGCATTGGTGTCTGTGCTACACATAGATATACTTCCATCATTTGATTTTTCTCACTATACCAAGAGGCTTGCTTTATCCTGCACATGCAAAAGGTAGAGTAGGAATAATTAATATTAATGATTTAGCCTTGAATGTTAAACAAAAACACTGCAATACGACTTTTCTAACGAGAATGGATAGTGTTACTAGTTTATGTTTTTATTTTTCCATGGAACTTTATATATCTGAAGAGTAAAAAGAAAACCTAAATCCGGGTTCACTAGGATCTTAGGGGCTCAGGTAAAAATTAAGAGATCATTTACTTTCTTATAATTATAAAGTCTTATTATAAGACATAAATTAAAATGATTTCTTATAATTTATTAGATGAATTATTCTATTCAAATAACACGTTTAGTTGATTGACATGAAACCTGAATTTTGGCATCAATCTACTATTTTCATACCTAACATTGTATTGATCATGGATTTCCAAGAGTTCATGGGTGTTAGCATGCATCAAGCATTGTTATTAATACAATCTTGGACTATGCAATGTGATGATTGAGTACTCAGTCAGTGACTCCAAGTACTAGTTCTATGGGGAAAGTATTGTGCTTAGCTAGACCAGTGTGAGGACTTCTCTTGAGTCGGCTAGAAGATAGTGCTTCAAGAGTTGCCAAATGACCTAAACTAGTAGATCATATTTATGGCCAGTCGAGACCATATTGGGCAGGCAGTTGCACTATATGGTACTCATGGTACATGTTGGATGCACATACCATTGGTTACGAGGTTTAATCAGAGGACGATCGAGTCCTATAGCTGCGCTAGCTGGCACACTTGTTATTGTTCACGAGGTTCAGTTGAAAATCGCATGCGTACCTGGAGAGATAAGGTCCGTAAATCTTGACCTGGTAGAGTAACTCTCTTATGGTTAAGACATGATTTTCTTGACTCTATACTACACATGGAAAGTTTTATTAAACTTGGCATGCTATGTTGTTTTCCATAATTGTGTTCCTTCGCATATATATTTTATGCTATTTCTAAAGGGATATTTGTTGGCAAATAATAATTTGATCTTTTCTTTTTTTACTAAAATTGTACATTATCATACAAAGACGGGATTAACGAGCTTAGCTCACTCTATTTCCACATATTTTAGTGACAAGTGCAGATAACTTAGAGAGGTCAGGTGACTTTAGGCTTAGAAGAGTTATGGCTTAGTGTAATTTTGGGATCCCTTGAGATTGTAATAATTAATAGTGTATATAATGTCATTTGAGATTTGTGTTCTTATATTTTGGCAATTGTTATTGTAGAGTTTAGTTCTATATATTTTGGAGTTTAGTTTTGTACTCTTATGTACTCAATTAGACATTTATGGATTTTAGTTATTTTAAATATTTAACTATATTAACTGTCGAGAGATAYGCAATAGTAGTATAGTCCTACTGGCACCTAGGGGAGGGTGACTCATCACAATTAGTATAAGAGCCGAGGTTTCGAAATTTTGTGGAGTCTTGTGGTTATATTCTTGTAAGGTTTGTTGGAGGTGAGGTGTATATGGGAATATAGTTGTATTAAGAAACTTTGATTGAATTACCTCTTATATTGTAGGAGGCCAAAAACCCCTGCTCAAGAAGATTGAAACCATGAGCTAGAGGGTGGCTTGTTTGTAAACGGTATCAAATCGATATGTTAGAGATGAAGCGTGCACAGCTTCAAATGGATAATATCCGGTATGACTTATCGACATAATGAGGCTAATTAGGAAAAGGCAGAACTGGAAATGGAGAATAGGAATCTCCGAATAGAGTTGGGAAGACTTTTAGAGCAACAGAAGGGTCATGAAGTGGTTAATTCAGAAGAAAGCGAGTCGAATATGCTCATCACTTCACAAAAGATGCTTCTCGTTGGGTGTCCTAGCCTTACCATCACCGCTAGATCAAGAAGGATCTAGGGTTTGATAGAGATTGTAVGGTCTCGGGAGACTCAGTTATTTTGTGTATATTATGTAGCTTATTGTATAGGAGATTTTGGATGCAGAGGTTAGTATTGTCTTMTTAGGGTATGTTTGCTATAAAATTCTCTTAGATTTGTTATGTTTGTTGTAATTTCTTCCTGGTTGAGTTATGATGGTTGTAAACTTTTCTGCTTATGGTAAGGAGAAGGATTGTAGGAATCATTTATATAGTTTATCTTGAATTTCTATTTTGTTATGAGTATGCTTAAACTTGGTTATTATAGTATCATTGTGACTTGTCTAGTGATYAACATTGTTGATGATTGATATCGGGAATAAGTATATAAGTATGTTTGATATATATGTGTGCATGTACTTGGTAACTTGACAAAATGCCTAGAACCAAGAGTAGGGCTCCAAAGATGATCTTCYGAGCTGTTGAAATCCCAGAAGCCAATTCTTAAGCACAAGAATCGAACCCAAATTTCTAGCACGATCTGGCAATGGCAAGAATATTGGATCAGTTGGCTACTGTCATTGAGAAAGCCTCGGGAMAGTGTGAGCCATATATTTGATAACCATGACAAGGACGAACCATTGAAATGATTCTTGAAATTTCGACCACTTGAATATTTTGGTATGGCCAAATAAGAAGAGAAAGTGGAGCATTAGATGGGAGCAGATAGAGGATATTTTTGAACCCTAAAATAACCAGACAAGAGAAAAATAACCTTTGCAGTATTTAGATTGAGGAGACTCGCTCAAGAGTGGTGGGTACGTACTTGTGAAGCCTAGGAACAACAAGGGGTGAARATGACCTYCGCACTGTTCATAGATGAATTCAAGRAGGAAGTTATACTAWGATGGATTAGGGAAAAACGAGAGGATGAGTTCCAAATCTTATAGCAGGGAAGCATGTTAGTTACACTATATATAGCTAGGTATTGACAAGTGGCAAAATATTGTCCRCGACTCATCGACATGGAGGAGCACAAGACGTGTCAATTTATTAAGGGGCTTCATCATGAATTGCAGTGGCTATTGGCACATTACCRGCCTATCATCTATAATGCGGTAGTTGAGGTGGCTGTGTGAATGGAAAATAGCAACTGAGCGTTGCAAGCAAAAGAATGAGTTTGGGACCAAGATCATCCTCACAAAAGTGCACAATGACAAGAAAATGGCTAGTTAACCCCAGAAGCCTAAAACAAAGGAAGCCCAACTTTGGCCGAGGTCAGCAATCAAACATCAGTTGTGGTTACTGCTAAAGAATAGCGCACCAGGAGAAAGACTGCTTACAAAAAAATTGGTAGTGTCTCATATATGGGAGATCTGATCACTTTGTAGGAAGATATCCTTGAAGYAATAATGCAATTATCTTGGAAGCAGGGCCGAGATTTTGGAAGCTCGGAATGTTCCTACATGAGGTCTAGAAGACCCCAAGTGAAGGCTTGGGTATTCGTGTTGAAAAATCAGGAAGAGCAAAGAGGAGCCAACTTAGTGGAAGGTACGTTAAGTTTTTTTCTCATGAAGCTCGAGTATTAATTGATCCTGGAGCTACTTGTTTCCCACATTATACTAAATACTGGCTTAAGTCTTGTAATGAATTACTATATAAGTTGTTTGTTAGTACACCCTTGGGAGATAGTATAATTCCAGATATGATATATAAAAATTGTGTGATTTTGGTTAGTGGTAATGAGTTACTTGGAGATTTGATAATATTGTCGTTTAAGGATTATGATTTTTTGCATATGTTGGTTAGCRCGAGATCATGTGCAACTAGACTGTAGATAGGAAACGGTTAAATTTATTAGGCCAGGTGGAGTTATTATAGAGTTTCAATAAGATAAGGGTAGGATGCTAGGGTCATTTATTTCCGGCATAAAGACTTAGAATTGTCAAGGAAAGGATGTCAAGGATATTTGGCATATCTGATCAATGAATCTAAGACATTAGAAAGTTGGAAAACATACCAGTGGTGAGAGAGTAGTGAACATCTTTCTTGCAGAACTGATTTCTTTACCCTCGAATGAGAGGTTGAGTTTGTGATTAAATTGGTTCGGGGGATGGAACCTATATCCAGGACCCCTTATGGTATGCCCGTAGTAGAGCTAAAAGAGTTAAAAGAGCAATTGCAAACACTTTRAGAGCGGGGATTTATTAAACAAAGCTCATCCCTTTGGGGAGCTTAGTACTATTTGTTAAGAAGAATGATGAGACGTTTGTGTTAATGTATTGATTATCGGGACTTGAATAGTGTAACTGTCAAGAATAAGTACCCCCACCCTCTATTGATGAGCTATTTTATCAATTACAAGGAGTGGGATACTTCTCAAAATTGGATTTAAGGCAGGGATATTATCAGGTTAGATTRGGGAAAAAGATATCCCCAAAACTGCCTTTAATACTAGGTACGAACATTATGAATTTGTAGTGATGCCATTTGTGTTGAAAAATGCACTAGGTACACCTATGGATTTGATACATAGAATCTATCGTCCAATATTGGATTAYTGTGTGGTGATATTCATTGATAATATTTTGGTCTATTCTAAGACTCCTAGAGGCCATGAATAACATTTAAGAAAAGCACTGTAATTGCTTCGGGAGCATCGGTTTAAATTTAGCAAATGACAATTTTAGTTGTAAATTATATCTTTTTTGGGGCATGTGTTTCCAAAAGAAGGTATCATCGTAGATTCCTCGAAAGTAGTAGTAACCAATTGAAAAGACTAGAGAACTTAATCGAAATTAGGAGTTAGTAGGGTATTACTGACGTTTTATCAAAGATTTTTAAAAAATTGTAAGCCCTCTAACTAACTCATCTAGAAGAATGTACCATTTGCATGTAGTGAGAGGTATGAGCTTAGTTACCCTGATCTTGAGAATAGATTGACCACCTCACCCATCTTGGTTTTACTTGAATTGGGAAAAGTTTAATGCTTTATATATCGATGTGTCAGCAGACAACTTGGGTTTTGTACTTATGCATGATGGAAAGGTGGTAGCCTATGCGTCTCAGAAACTTAAGCCCCACGACGCAAACTACCCTACCCATGATTTGGAATTAACTGCCATCTTTTTTTCCCTGAAGAAATGGAGACATTACCTGTATGGAYCCGAATATGAAATTTATATGGACCATAAGGATTTAAAATATATATTCACTCAAAAAGATCTCAATATAGGGAAAATGAAATGGATGAATTTCCTCGAAGAATATCAATGTCTGATTAACTACCACCAGGGTAAGGCAAACGTGGCAACTGATGTGTTAAGCAGGAAAGTGAAAATGGCACGACTACGAGTTTAAGAGGCCATGGAAGAAAGAATCACTTTGATGATCAAGGTTGACAACGAAAAAATAAGGATCACCAATATTTATGTGGCACCTAATATTACACAGCAGGTTAATTAGGCTCAGGAACAAGATCTATATACGGAAGTGACAGAGAAGATAGAAATTGAAAAGTTACCTGACTTTCGAGTTAATTCTAAAGGAATAATTTGTTCCCAGAAAAGGGTATGTATTCCAAASAACCTCGAGATAAAGAAAATAATCTTGGATAAAGCCCACAAGAGTTGGTACAAAATCCATTTTGGAAGTACTAAGATGTACCAAGATCTCAAGCAGCAGCTTCGGTGGAATAACATAAAGAGAGAGATAGTTAAGTATGTATCTATTTGCCTAACTTGCCAGAAGGTAAAGGCAGAGCATCAAAGACCCAGAGGATTATTGCAACCTTTATCGATACAGAATCGAAATGAGAGTGTATAATGATGGATTTCGTTAGGGGACTTCCTACGACTTGAGGTAACCGAGATGTTGCATGGGTAGTATTAGATCGGCTGACTAAGTCTGAACATTTCATTCCAATAAACAAGACATACTCATTGGAGAAATTGGCTCAGCTCTATGTACAGGAAATTATCAAACTCCATGGCGTGCCTCTAAAAATATTACCAAAATAGGGATCCCTACTTTATTTCTCGATTTTAGCCCAAGTTTCAAGAATCTTTGGTGACTTCACTYAGTTTTAGCACCACAGCGCATCTTCCAACTGATGGACTGAAAGGACTATACAAATTTTAAAYGATATGCTCAAATCTTGTGCACTGGATTTCGAGAAATATGTAAGTAATCTAGCTTATGTAGAATTCGCTTATAATAACAGTTATTAGTCTTCCATCGAAATGGCACCATATGAGGCATCATAGGGACGAAAATGCCGATCACCAATTTACTAGGAGGAAGTAGGTAAAGAATAAGGAAGAATAATCAATCGCCAGACATGGAAGAAACTTTAAACAAGGTAAAGTTGATCAGAGACAACTAAAAGTAGCTCAAAGTTGCAGAAGACTACGGTGATAACCAAAGAAGGGATTTGGAACTTAGCAAGGGCGATGAAGTATTCTTGAAGTTAAGGCTCCATCTAGTAATCTTAAGACATTCGAGGGGCGYAAAATTAAGTTCCAAYTATATTGGACCTTTTGAAGTCCTAGAAAGAGTTGGGAATGTGGCATATCGACTGGCCATACCGTCAGGATTAGRGAGATTACATGATGTATTTCATGTATCTCAACTTAAGAAGTATCATCCAGCATCGGATCATGTAATAAATGACGAAGAAATTCAATTGCAATCCAATTTGTCCTATAAGGAATGACCAGTGCAGGTGCTCGAAYCTAGTACCAAGAAGTTGCGAAACAAAGAAATACGTCTTGTTAAGGTTCAATAGGAGCACCATGGCATTAAGGAAGCAACATGTGAGATAAAAGAATATATGCAGCAGAAGTATCCAAATTTACTTCAAAATAGTAATTTCGAGGACAAAATTCCTTTTTGTTGGGAAGATTGTTATCACCTAAACTTTTCCATCCATTATTTGTTAATATGGAGTCTCGTAAAATGTGATTACTTGAAAAGTTTAGACACTGACAAATTAGAGAATTTTGGAATTAGAATATTTCTCAATTATTTATCTAGTTATTACTTTAAATAATCGAGTCGTGGTTTGTTTTGTTTGTTAAAAGGAAATCTGGACATTAAAGGATTTATTAGAAGAAAACAAATCCTAGAATTTTTTAGGAAAATAATAATAATAGGAATAATAATGATAAGAATTTCCTTTTATTCTTTTCTTATTTCATTTTCTTACCCATTTCTTACTAATTTTCTCATTCTTTCTTCACTTCACTACCACCTTTTCATTTTTTCATATTTTCTTAACCTTTCCTTAACCTTCTCCACCTACTTAGCCTATACCTCACCACATCACCTTTACCTATTATCTTAAATACAACTTTCTTGATTCTTTGTCACCCAACATGACCGTCTCTCTTTTTTCTTACTAATTCATTACCCCTTTTCTTATTTTTTTTAAGACGAGCTAGTTTATTAGATAGCCTTTTGCTTTACCAACCCTCATGGACTATTGATCTCTTTGTGACATTTGTAAAATTGAATCTGATTTGAATCCTCACTAGGTAGATTTAAAGTTTAATTATTGTGTTGCCTTTCCAACTGTACAAATGATTTTCTTTTTTTGCATCAACACAATACGTACTTAATCTCAATGAATTTCGCTAGTTTTAGCATTTCAATGGCTTCTTAAATTGTTATGCAATTTTTCTTATTTCCTGAGTCAATCACTATCTTGTAAACAAGTTCTTTAGTGGGTTGAATTTACCCTCATTGAGTCTAGACTATAATAAGTCTCTGTAATAACTTGTACATTTTAGTTTCTACAGGTTTTTAATGTGAACCTCTCTTAAGCTTAGCAAGGACTTGAGGGTTACTATGATAGGCCTAATGCATTTTGTTAGGTATTGATTATATTAGTTTCTCGATTTCATGGAAGGGCAAAAAGATACTTTATCTATGACGACCCGCCCTCCTCTAGGTTCCACTGGGGCTGTACGGCCATTGCTTACCTCTCGGCAGTCAATACCGTTGAACATTCAAAGCAACTAAATCCATAATTGGAATATGAGCATCTTATTAATTACAACATCTTACCATGTACATGATTCTAAATTTATAAAACTAAACATGAAACTAAACATCACAGTACAATATGCAAAAATATAAAAGAACCACCCTCAGTGACAGTACATACATTTTAATCATTACAAATGATTAGAGCTCTTAGGATTCACCAAAAATTATGTACAACATGACTCTATTCTAAAACTGAAGTCACCGGACTTCAGTACTTGTTTGTACTTGTCACTAAAACATATAAACTTAATGAGTTAGGCTCAGTGAGTTCCATGAGCATGTGTTAGTYTARAGTTTCAATAATAATATCTATAAAACATGGCGATTCAGTTTAATGAGAAAGATCAACTATTATTGGAAAACCATTATGTGAAAAGGGATGGTTCAAAAAAAAAATAAAAAATTCAACTCTGGAACTAAAGAAACATGCAAGAAAACTATTCAAGTCACGTAACGTCAAGAGAATCAAACTTTAACCATCAAGATTTACTATACCGGTCAAGATATACTACCCTTATAGCTCCAATTACGCATGCGATATACAATCGAACACCATAAATAACAGTAACAATTTTTCGGCTAGCCACGGCTATAYGAGTCYGTCGTCCCCGAGTTAAACCTACGAGCGTTCAACATATACCGTGGGTATGATATGATGTAGCCGTRCACCCGAACAAATTCGGTCATCCATAGGTATAGTCCACCGGTTTGGCCATTTGGTAACTTCCAAAGCACTGTCATCCAAACGACTCAAGAGGTACTCATGTGGGGGACCAGCCAAACATAGTACTTTGCTCACTAGACTAGTATTTGGAGTACTCATTCATTTTAATMMAGTCACAAATCAATACCAAGCTAGTGTACACAATAATTAATAATCTCATGAAATTCATGATTAAATTCAAGTCAATTGTGAAAATAATTATTCGAAATCCAAATTCAAATTTTGATATTAATAGAGTAACAAAACCACTGATACTTGAAAGTTCGTAAAACATAGGAATTCACAATCAAGCATARGAGAAATTTTATAAAACTTATCTAGAGTATGCTTAAATGAAAACAATCACATTTTGCGGTGTTTTAAAAGATAGAGAAACTTACCTGAGTATTCTTGATTCACACAATAAATTTCTAAATCCCTCGATTATCATGTCATATCATAAAATTATACGATATTATCTTAATTTATATCAAAAGATGAGATTATGATAATTTCGAAAAATAAATAATTCATTAAATGCTACCCTAAGTCCTAAAATTTAGTGAAACTAAATTTAGGATTTTTGAAAAATTATTTTATTTATTCAAATATCTTAAATAATGGTCCAAGATTCAAATAATAATTCAAGATTCTTAATAATAATCAACAGTCCAATTTATTAGTCCCATAATGCATAATTGTAATACATTAGTTTAAATAATGTCCAAGATCCACATTTGTTATTTGGTCCATAGCCAATTTAGAGCCCAATCAAATATCCCATAWAATCCAATCTCGGTTGGACTTAAACTTAACTGTGTCTACTTTCATCATTGTAGTGCAAAGAAGCATGTATCTGTGAGGCTAGAAACTCTTTGCAGTCTTTAAGTGTCTTTTAGCATATAATGCATATCCTGACAGATAAGGCATCTTTAGGRTCCTTCTCTTACACTAAATTAGGACTGAACCCATGGGTGCAATTGRTGTGGAACTAAAGTTGTTTGTTAACAGAACCAACTCCAGCCCTGTTACCTCAACATCTCTCTCTTCAACCAAAAGTCAAAAACATAGAGGATAACATGTAGAAAGAGGAGAAAAAATAAGAGTCCTATTAAGCAGTCAGAACCAATGAATTCAAATATATAAAATAAATTGATGATAGAAGGATAAGCATCAATGTTTTGCAACAGAGGGACTTAGTAGTGCTTTATGCTTCAAATGCTGAAGGAAATATTAATTCAACCTCAGCAGTTAGAGTTCACTTGTGCAGAATGAGAGATTAATTTCTGGCAAAAACACTTAACATACACAAAAACACATGTTTCATAAACTAGTATTTAGGGTCTTTTGGACCAAAAGATAACTTGGAAAAGAGAAATATAAGCTTTAAGATATTGAAGAGAAATATAACTTTTATAATGTTAATGTCTAAATTCTCAAATAATCACATTTTACAAGATTTCTTATTATGGATGATAGGTAGTAACAATTTAGGATTTTACATTACCTGAAGCATACTGAATTGGTTCTACATCAATGCTAAGTMAGGTCAATTTGTGTGTCAATTGTGACTTTGGGGTGGTAGTGTTCAAACATTTAAGTGGTTAAAAATACAGATCTAGCTGGCTTAACATTATGGAATTTTGGTGCCAGTGGCTCATTTAGAACCGTCATGTTACATGTACTATAGTGAGGAATAATTTCAATTAGCCGACTAGATGTTTTCAAGTTGAGAATGGTCAAACTATTTATATCCTCAAAATCGTGCTTGCCGTTATGAGCTGGTGGCATTATCATGCTTTGCACTGCTCTCCTATGCCTCCTAATAAACRAAATTCATTCATGTATGTTGGTTGTATATCTAGTAAGATCAGGCTGGACCTAAGATGTTATTATCCTACTAGCAACTCACTCGTGACTAATACTGAAAATCAACTATGAAAATACAAAGTACATATACCATTGAACTTCCAAGAATCTCAATTTCATCYGTGCCTGTGCTAGACATAGATATACTTTCGCCATTTGATTTTTCTCACTATATTAAGAGGCTTGCTTTATCCTGCACATGGAAAATGTAGATTAGGAATAACTAATATTAATGACTAGGCCTTGAACGTTAAACAAAAAAAATGCTAAAGAAGTACATTTTCATTCTTTTGAAAGTACCACTTTTCTAAGGGGAATGGACAGTGTTACAATTTTATGGTTTTTTTTTTTTTCAATGGAACTTCATATAGCTAAAGTGTAAAACAAAGTCATAAATCCGGGTTCACTAGAATCTTGGGGGCTTGCGCAACAATTAAGAGATCATTAACTTTCCTATAATTATAAAAGCCTTATTATAAGACATAGACTAAAATGATTTCTTATAATTTAACCATATGACACAATAATCAAGGATACTCAGGTGAGTCTTTCAGTTTTATAAACTTCCTAAAATATGTAGTTTTGTACCTTYTACTCTAGAAAAATGTTTTCAAATCATTTCAAATGTTTTAAARATGAATACCCTTCATTTGGAGAATTMTTGTACGTGCTATTCTAAACAATTTTAAACATCAACATGATCAACATGATTTATCACAAAATTGTTCTACTCAAATAACGCGTTTACTTGATTGACATGAAAATTTGAATTTTGGCATCAATTGACTATTTTCATACCTGACAATTTATTGATCATGGATTTTGAAGAGTTCATGGGTGTTAGCATGCATCGAGGATTGTTATTGATACAATCCTAGACTGTGTATTGTGATGATTGAGTACTCAATTGGCGACTCTAAGTACTAGTTAAACAGGCAACGTGCTGTGAGGACCTCGTGAGCTGCCTAGAAGACAGTGCTTTAGGAGTTGCTAAATAGATGAAATCGATGGATCATATCTAGAGCGAGCCGAGATCGTATCAGGCAGATGGTTGCGCCATATGGTACCCATGATACATGTTGGATACGCGTACCCCTGGTTAGGGGGTTTAACCAGGGGGCAACGGACTCCGATAGCTGTGCTAGCCAGCATACTTGTTATTTTACACGGGGTTCGGCTGAAATTTACATGTGTACTTAGAGATATAAGGTCTGTAAATCTTGATCTCGTRYAGTAAYTCTCTTATGGTTAAGGATTGATTTTCTTAAATCTATACTACACATGYAATGTTTTGTTAGACTTGGCATGTTATGTTATTTTCCAGAATTAAGTTCTTTCGCACGTATAGTTTCTTCTATTTCTATAGGGATATTTGTTGACAAAGAATAATTTGATTTTTTCTTATTCAAACTTAAGTACCATAATTTTCAGAATGTTTGTACTAAAACTACACACTATCACACACGRTGGCTTAGCTCGCTTTATTCCACATGTTTTAGTGATAGGTACAAACACTTATAGAGATCAGGTGACTTCAGGCTTAGAAGAGTTATGCCTTAATGTAATTTTTGGATGCCTGGAGATTCTAATAATTATAGTGTCTGTAATGTCATTTTAGAGTTGTACTTTTATATTTGTTATTATGGAGCTTGGTTCGTATATTTGGGAGTGTTAATATTATAAGATTATGTACTTAGTTAGACGTTCATATTCAATTTATAGATTTCAATGCTTTGAATGTTCAATTGTTTTGAGACTATGGAGTGATAGGAGTTTCGGCATGGACCCCTATTAATACTAAAAGCAAAATATACATAGGAGGGAGARTTAGTGCCAAAAACCTTCCAAAATAAATACAATAAATATTCAAAAATTCTATCTAATATTCAAAAAATTAATACAAGTCTAAGAAAAGTAACATAAAGATAGAAAAATTACTTAATCAATTTCTTGATTCATCTAAATCTTTTAAAGTTAAAATCCAATGATAACTAAGATATAATCTTGTTGTTAGGTTTTGAATTTCCACAATCACTTGAAATGTTTCCAGCAATAGTTGATTTCTTCTATCATCTAATATTCGACCGCTCTCGTTGAYTGTATTCTCAAAAGCAATAGTTGACACCGACATGGCATGCAACCACTGAAGAATGTGAAATTCAAGAGAATCATCTTCAATTTGTGGACTGAACTCATAAATTCTYAGCTCATTGAGAGTTGATGACGTTTATGAAGATGATGATATTTGTCTCTTGAAAAGAGAGTTAGGGTTGATCACTTTGAACAAAGAAGCCAATGAAGAGTTTCTAGCCAAACCAAAATCATTGGATATCTCGTAAATGTTAAACATTTCAAGCAAAGTATCAATAGTTCTTTCCGTAAGAAGTAATAAGTCCCCAAGACAATGTCCACTAACTCCATCATCTTTAGTATTTAACAATTCATATAAATAATCAATACTAGATTGAAAACCCAAAACCTTCACTCGAGTATTCAAACATAAAGGCATGCAATATAATAAAGGCATAGTATTTTTTTAATTTTTTTAACATATTTTGCATCATATCTCCAAACCTAGCACATTATTTATAAATTATAAAAAACAAAAGCTACTTTTAATATTGTTGGAAGCATATAATGATTAGTTGGATAATAGGAGCCGAAAAGAAGTAGCATGACTTCTTGAAATGTGCACAATGAAGAGGAAAAATATATCATCTTCAAAATAATGGACTATTAATRCAAGCTCAAAAACATTATTATTGCAAAATTCTATTAATTGGTTCTAATAAGRAATAACACTCTTAAACATATCAAAAGTAGATTTCCGCCTAATTTCAACATCTAATTTAAACCTCTTAATAAATTTTGTTCTAAACTCTTTGCTTTAAAATATTGGGCGCTAATAGATGAATATTTAATAAATAAAACTACATGTCTAATAATCAAAACTAAATCTTCTATAGATTTGTATCCATCCTTAACACATAAATTTGATATATGATATGCACACCTATTGTGAAATATTTTACCATCTAGTATTGGTTGCAATTAGATTTAAGTGAAGAAATAGAAACATCATTATTTCTAGCATTATCAAATAAATATACATAATCTTATTTAAAAGGATAAATTCARGACAAATAGAAACAATTATTCTAGAGATGACTAGTTGTATYAGAATATTAAAAATCTTTGAATCCTGAAATTCTTTTCTATATATTACATTTATCATCGATCCAATGATAAGTCATGCACAAATAATGTTCTTCAAGATTATTTTTCCAACTCCCCCACATTAAAGGGAAAACAACTATTTCTAGAATCAAGGCAAACTATAATACATCCTTCTTTTCCTTATAAGCTCTAAGGATACCACTTCTTACGGTTGATCTAGGTAGCCTTTTATAACTAGGAGTAAAGCAATTATTAATTAACATTAAGAATTCTGGATGTTCACTCATACCTAAAACAACATTACTTGTAGTAGCAAACCTAGCCATTCYTTTTCTAATTCTCTCATTACTATAACTAAAACTACCACTAGCTATTGCACCAGTTGTTTATATCTGTTGTTGCCTAATTTGAGTATTAAATTCAAATTTATCCATGTCCTCAAGATTGTAGTTTATTGGAAAGTTAGAAATCATTTTCTAAAAAATGTGAGAAACTAAACTAGTAGTATGTAAAACTAAACGCTAGAGTATAGTGATAAGCACGATGTRCCCRGTAGATAACAACTAACCAACTTCTTTCAAAAGAAAGCAATTTGAGCAAACCAAAATAATGAACTAATAATTAAAATTCAGCAAGAAAAAAAATTAAGGGTGGCACAACAGTTCACAAAGTAAAATTCCAAATTAAGCAAGACTCTGGTTAAAGTAATTAATTCTGCATTAGTTTAAGTCATTGSTCATTGATTTGAGAACTTACTCAACATTTACTAATAAATTGGTTAAAGGTGTCAAAGATAGTATCAAACAATCAATTCCTCATTAAGTATTGATAATTAAAAGGAAAAGTCTTACTAATTGAGAGACAACCCTAGAGATAGCACATCTCTTGTGCCCCCGGCTTGGCTCCTAGGTGCCACTAGGGTAGGATTGAGCACAACCTATTTCTCGACAGTGAAAATCATAACCTAATAAAAGCTAAAAGAAAAATATAAGTCCAAATGGGATTGCATATCCTAAAAAGATAGGCAAATTTTCTAAAACGACTATTATATACTACTAAGTGCTACTGACTAATACAAACTCCTAATATTAATATGATAAAGTCAWCCTTAGTCTAATACAAATACAATAAGAAACTACTTAAAGTTCYGAACCACCCTGCATCATTTATATATCCGTACTTATCACTAAAACATGTGAAAAAATAGTGAGCTAGGCTCTTATGAGTCCCATGCATGTGTGTAGATGTGCAATATTAATTAAACATGTTCAACTAAGCTTATAAGGCACTTTGAATAGAAAATCTTAAACAGGCTCCTTCAAGTAATATTTTTGAAGAAAAACTATGGAAAAGATTTGTAAAACGTATACATTTTTAAATAAATCATGTCCAGCTGAGCAAAGCTTTTCACGCATAGTGTAGAGCCAAATAACATAAATTGTAATCGTAAGAGATTTACTCTACGGGGTCCAGTTACCAACCTTTTCACTTTGGACATGCATGTGATTTACAATTACACTCCATGAACAATAACAAGTGAGTCGGCTAGCACGACTCTCAAAGTTGGTCATCCCCAAGTTAAACCTCCTAGCTAAGGCTATGAGCATCCTACAATCACCGTTGGTAGTTAATGGTGCAAACCCAACACGGACCCGACTAGCCATAGATACGATCCATCGGTGTTGGCCACTTGGCAACTCCAAAAGTACTGACGTCCAAGCAAAATAAGAGGTCCTCTCATTTGTGATCAGCAAAATGCAGTGCTGTTCCTGCTGGACGAGTACTCGATTACCTACTAAGTACTCAATACCACAATAATCCATCCAAGGCACGTATTACAAGATACTCAAAACATTGAACTTAGAAGTGCCCAGTAGTATAGTGTCAATGATAAAAGTGTAAAATGATACAATTCAAGAAACAGTATTTGCAACTATAAATCATTTCATACCAGCTCATCAAAACTAGTTTAGATAATAGCTCTTGCATTTGAAACTGACATGCATAAAGATAAATGTTTTCCAAACTCACAATCTTTCAAGATTCATTTTCTTGGCAAGACATGAAAATTAACACCGTTGATCAAACATGCATAGAATGGTTTTGGAACTCACTTGAGCAAGTGTGATGCGATAAGATCTCTAATTCTGTTGGGAAACATATCCTAAAGATATATTATAAAAATGACTTAGTCTATGTTGAGGTGAAATCTGTTTGCAATTAAACTGACACAAGCACAAGTATACTCGGCCCAAAAGTGGTAAGAGTGAATAGAGTGTCGATCCAATGAGAATAGTTAAGTGAAAGGAAATTTTGTGCAAACTTTATAAAAAAGTGATAAAAATGTTGTAGCAATAGAAGGAACGACTGATGAGGATGACTAAAAAATAAATGACTAAAAGTGAGTAAATAAATGTAAAAATTACGGAAAAGTAAATGTAAATTAAAGTAAGACAAAAAGCTGTAAGAAGTCAATGTCAATACGTAGAAGTTAGAGTCAGTTCTGGATGCTATAACGCTAATGAGTAGTCTCATGTAATGTCTTACATGAAGCCATTCGAAGTGCAATTGCAGAAGATGTAGGGAGACTGAACCACATTTCTATGGTAATCTTCCCAGCAATTTTGTAATGCTATAGGATCGTCCACTGGTGACATAAGTATCATTATTGTGGCTAGGTACTACAATGTTGAAGCAATAAGTTGTTGAAGCCTTAGAAATTGTTATTCTTTTAACCCTTAGCAATTCTCTTGCAAATTTTACTTCGTACGCAAATCATATGTTTATGGCTATGATAGTTGACTACTTTCTTTGTTAATTTTGAGTTCCAAAAGTAGTCAGGTTGAGCTGTTGGCATCCTAATCATCAAACAGATTCCCTTAAAACTCTCAAAGGTATAAACTTAAACAACCCTAATCTTGGACAGTTAGCTTTGTCAAGCTTTCTACCCTTGAATGAGCTAATAAAAGCACAGCGTTCTAGAAGAATGAGGGATTCATAACTCACAAAAAACCTTCACTATTCTGCCAAAACTTGGAACTACTTGCATTGAAAGGTAAGAAAGCTTTTAAGTGGAAATGAAGAATGATTACTGATACATTGACTTTATATGTAGATTATAGGGTGTTTTAAGAGTTTAATTCAATAGAGTTCTAGATGTAATTGTGATTTATTGAGCAAATATTCATCATGTATCAATTCAATTTTGTAGAGAAGTATTTGTAAAAAGTGCAGGTGAAAATAGAAAGAGAACTTTACAAAAAGCTATATAAATGATAGAGGATGGAAAMAGCTTCCAAATGCATRTGGTTTGAGCCGATGTSGATGTTGTTTGGCCATCTGAACAATAAAGGAACTTTGCCTTGTTTTGCCTTAAGCAAACCGACGCTGGTTCATGTTATTTTGGCGTGATATTTTGTATTTTTTTTCTAGTATTATGGGTGGTTTAAGGTTTCCTAATTAGTTTGGACTCATAMGATGTTTTTTGAAGTATATAAACTCATGTTATACTCTTTAGACCTTCATACCTCATCATTGGAGATAGAAGAGCACATGGAGGAGTTTTTTATACAAAAGAATGGAGCGAGGACAAAGGCGATGGATTGAAAACTAAAGGTATTACGCTTCAGTTTTTAATGATGTTTTCTTTCATCTTTTCTTATAAACCCTTGATTATAATTCGACTATATTGAACTAAGTTTTTATTCTAAGACCACGATGTATCTACTCCTATCTCTGTGTTAGATTGAACATTTGTCCATCTTTGAGAAGACTTTTACATGATTGATGTATTGAATTCCTTTGAAMTTTTGTTATTGTTCTTATTGTTCAATTGAATGATTTTCCATCTTTGATTGACTTTAACATTGTCTAGGGATAACATGATTAGGCCAAGTAACATGACCATAAATTGCATGTGAAATATAGATATCTTCACATAATTTGTGCAATCATAAAGAACCATATACCAATTGCATTTTCCTAGGTTAAATTGAGTATAGAGATATCTTGGTTACTTAAGAAAATAGGTTGATTATAACTTGAGAAATTATAATTGATAAATGAGGGTTRGATTGTTCATTGATCAATTAATTAGTTTGAAGAGTCTATTGGATAACATAGATTGGGATAGGTGAAACCATATCTTAGAACTATCTTCCATTGATTCAATCATCTGATTTTACTTTATTTTGTTAGTAGTTAATCGTAGAATAGTTTATCTCATTCGAAACTTCGATTGGTTAAATAAATTCTAAAGCTTAGGAAGAGTGGTAATTAGGATTAAATTCTCTGAGGGAACGATATCTTATTTGTACTACGCAGTACACTCTAGTGCATTTGCTAGTTTACTAATTCATATCAATTACACTATGAGATAGGTGATTTTCGTCCATTTTCTCAACTCTAAATTACAACTTAAGTGAAATTAGTTAATGTGGTTCCTTCTGTCGAAGAGAACKGTATACTATAATCTAAGGATAAAAAATMCTAACTTTAACTCTCTCCTTCTTTTTCTTAAGTCTTGTTCCTTGTATAGATCTCAAAATGTTGCTGAGTTGGCAATAGCATTTCTCTCTGACTGTTGAGCTTTAAGTCAACAGATATTCATTTTGTTCATTTTTTGGTAATGTGATCCTCAATACTMTTCCCTTGTTTGGCCATTTCGAGTAAAGTTCGAAAGTCAACACAAACAGCCCCTTRTATGTCTTTCTCACTAAGATTCTTCATTCAATACAAGAGATTTAATGCTGCTTTATTGGAAAATACTCCTCGAAACTGTTTRTCAGAATTATGAATGTTGTAGAATTTCCATTATCCTACAAAACTTTCTTAATGATCAAGCTTTTTAAGTCCACATACTTACTTTTGCAATCTCAAATATATTGTAAAAAGAGATATTAGAATTGAGGTCACAAACCATGGTTAAGAGCATAAAATCATAAGGAACTAATTAAAATTGAGCAAAAATAAGGTCAAAATAGGGATATTATCTACCGTTATCAGTCTYTGTCTCATTCAAAAATATGAGTAACTTAAAAGTAAATAACTATGTCCTGGTCACTACTCGAGATTCATGACCCTAATGAACTCGGTTGTTAGGGTTTAAAAATGGATAAAAGTAGGTCGAGAATTGATAAGTTTGGCATTGGCTGTCAGTTTTGGAAAAAGGCACAGTTTGGTATAAAAGACTTAATTTGAGACTTTGGAAGGGTTTTCTTACCAAATCAGTGAAAAAATAATCCTATGACAGTCAGGAATCCACTCAGATTAACCAAGTCCCTCAGAGCTATAAGGTTGCTTTCCAAATTTATAGAAACGGTAGGGAATTGTAAAGGGTTCAAAATTAGATCATAACTTGAGCTCTAGAGGGTGATTTCAAGTGAAATTAGGCTTAAATGTCTCTAAGACTTTAAGGAATTCATTTATGTAAGATTTAATACCCATATATGTGCAATTAAGCCCCAAATCCTATTGGAACAACAAGGTATAGTAGGGTTCTCCTTAAACTGGTAGTGTTCACTAATGTAATCATTACTTTGAGTTCCAGGATGAATTTGCTCACAAGGCGAGATGAAACATGACCCTAAGACACATGGCTAACTATCCATATAAGAAACTCTTGGTTTAGAAATATGGTTGAACTATAGAAATGGTAAAACAATGAGACACAGGAATTGTTGACTAAATCTAGACTAAGTTTATAACTCTTCAAAATAGATGGCTACTAGCTCTAACATACCCAAACGACAATAGATCTCCCTTGTTTTCTATAACTTCATTTGTCACCTTCATTTTTCATCTCTAAAAGTCCCTCTATGTTACACAACCACAATACTTCTTAGCTACATTCAGTCATATAAGTTCCATATATACAAAATCTCTAGCAATTTATGTTACAATACCTACAACAATCATATCACATTTCAAATTCTCAACATTCGAACTTCTTTCGGCAGATTTTGGTTTATCTTATCAAATCCATATTCCAGATTATATATTTATGAAATCCAAAAGAGCTTCAAGTATTTCAATAATTCAATCATTTAATATATCATTCAATGCACAAACATAAATTTCCAGCAAGGTATTTCCCAGACAACTTTCCAAACCTCATGTATACCATACCCCTGTACAATTAAAATGCGGATTTTATTTCACAATTTTAACATGTTATGTTCAGGAAGAAGAAAGTTCCTAAGAAACTAATCCAAGCCACCTATATACACCTCTACAATTGTTCAAATTCACCATACATAAAATCAATTCACCATATATGTGAGCCAATTGAATTCCTAGTTAATAGCATCCTTATATAAAAATATATATAACCATCTGGCAAGCTACTAGATATAGTAAACTCAGGTAATCTAAGTATTAGAATTAAGGGATCAGAACTCTTACTTGCTTAACACAACAGGTAGAGGCAAAGCCAAGCCAAGGTTGGTAATCCATGAGTGGTCTATGGTGTTTTGACAGCARAAGCAAGTCCTAGTTACCAACATTAATTAACAAAGAAATGAATAAGTTTTGCATGCTAATACCAAGCTGTAACAGAAAAGGAAAAGGACAGCTCCATTTTCAAGAAAATTGAACTAATCTTTCGTAGAGAAATCATGCAGAAGTAGAAGAGACTTACCAAGATGGAGAAGCTTAGTCGGTTGGTTCAAAGTTTCCAAAAAGAAACTTGGTGTTGCTGCACGGTGGATTCCATAAATACTCAAGAATCTAGATGAAAAATATTATCCCAATAAGGATGCTAGAAAACCAATAGAGGAGGAGAGCATTCAGTGAAGGGAAGAAAGTCAACTAGAAGGAAGACGATTTACCAACTCAATAAGGCTCGATTGTTGAGGATATTCTGTCCGAACAAGAGTGAGGTTCGGTGGAGAAATTTAAGAGGACAAGGAAGAGAGAAGCTAGCAACAGAAAGTGGGAAGAAGTGAGGGTGTCATGTGAAGAGCAAAAGTGATATTTGTCTTACATATATAGAGGGTTGAGCAGAGAAGCCAAAGTTGGTTGTAAGAAGAAAAATCCAAGTTTTAGTCTTGCAATTCTCTAAGAAAGCCAACTCGTGTAATGCCAAAGGAGACAAGAAAATCAATAAGAAGATTTACCATTGACATAACTTGCACAAGTGGACTGATATGGCACTCCAGGGCTAYGGGGAGAAGAGTAAGAAGACATCTCAAGCAAACCGAGAGGAAAACAATTTTGAATTGAAATCTTGGGAAGCTTTCCACTTGTAAGATTAATCTAAACGTTTAGCAACAGATTAAATGAATCCATGCATGAAGTAAGTGAAYGAGAAGGGATTTCTCTCTCTTCGTTGGTATAAAGGAAAAATGAATGATTRAAGTTGACTTCTTGTAAAAATGTAAGAAGACTAGATCATAGGATGCTAATGGTGAAAAAAAATCTAAATAAAATAAAGAAGAGAAATTCGATTTGATCTCTTTATTGGTCAATGGTTGTTTCCCATAGGTCATCATGAGAGGTGGCTCCTTGCATGCATGCAAGGTGTGAAGGAACTCCAGCAGCATCTTCATCACTATTACCCCTTCCTTCCAAAATTTATCTCCACACGYTTTTCACAATTTGTTTGTGCAACAACGTCTGAAATATCTTGCTCTACTGCACTTGATAGTCCCGGTTGACCAGACATGTGAGGATGCCAATAAGCTGAAGGTAGAGTATGACCTTCCATCACTTCCGAAAATGTAAAATCCAGGATGTCTGGCTACWGGTTCATCAGTAATGCCATATATGCACCCAGTGCAAATCCTAATGGGCCTGCATATCCACCCATACTTGCCGAGTATGCCTCATCGGACACCGGATGTAGCTGCGACTGTGGCATGTTTTTTGGCTCGGGCTYTTGTCTTTCATTAAATTTAACAAGAAGTTATACCTGATTTGATCATGCTTCCTCGAGCATCGCCCATAGCCTTTGTAAGTCATCATTATCTGAAATAATCATATGTATAAAATGAACTTCTCCGTTATAAATTAACGGCATACAATAGATAAACTCAAGATAATATCTTTCGTGATTCAAAATTTCCTAAATTACAAACTTTCCTACATGATTCTGAGTACGAAACAGGCCGTTGTATTATCAAACACTTTTGACTAGGTCTATTAATATAATGAGAACCTTTGGAATCAAGCATGATTTCACAATCCTAATGAAAATATATTTTAAATGGTTGATCGAAAGACYTTGCATCAAATCCTATTCAAATATAATAGAATGACATATTAGTTTCATAATATATGGGTCATGACAAAATTTAACCCATAAAGAAAATTAAACAATTTTCAAATACATCAAGCTAAAATAGAGGGTTGTGTTTATACAATAAGCGAAGTGTCTATTATGTCGAAAGGACTTCACAGTAACCAAGTCGTAT
>MEJB01000012.1:214678-223224 GCA_001752375.1 Rhazya stricta | reverse complement strand
TTGAAAAAATGGATTCTTTAATAAAAGGGATGGTATCTTAGTTGATTTCTCAATTAATATACTTTCCTTGATCTGAGAAGTACTCTTTTGTTGTGAAGTACTTCTTTTCTGAATTTGTTGATTGAGGCAAAGATGATCGCCTTGCCTTTATCTGTTGATGAACTGGCTTGAAATTTTGAAATGAGTTCTTGGAACTCTTTAGATTGAGCCAGTGTTTCAAGCAAAATTTTTGAAAGAATGCCTGGAGCGAAGCTAGATTGTTGATCAGAATTTTGACAGGTTTTTTCGTCTTCTTCAGTCATTTCATACCAGGATTTTCTGGAGATAAGGGGCATTTGTGATCTGAATTATGTAGATGAGGGTATTTAGAGTTACTCTCACTTGGTTCTTTCTGCCTCGCTTTTCTAGGTGACAAGGTTTTTCTGTAGGTGAACATAAAAGGAGAAAATATTATTAATTAATATTAAAATAACTTATGATATTATATTTAAAGTAAAATTGTGGGAGAACATAAATTAAGTTTAATACRCGAATGAAGGGGTTTAAATTGTAACCTTAAAACGACATGATAATTGGTAATGTGGGATCTAAGAATGGATTAATAATTYGCAAAGGATATTCTTGGATTAAACACATAAAACCTAAATTGGGATAATCGAATTAAATAGACTTTCTTTCTATAATCACAACTAGGTCATTCCGAGGCCTTAACGTTGAGAACGGTCGAAAGAGTTCACTTCACGATTTAAGTAGGAACCCTTTAACGTAAAGGACTTCGGGTAAGTAATCCTCACATCTCATTAACGTTATAAATGAATGTAATTGAACTCTTTTAGTTGCTCTAATATGTTGTGTATGGGATTGTATGTTGATGTGTATAATTGTGTGGAATGTTACATGTGTTCATGTCCTGTATTACTCTTATGTCAAATGATATGTTATCATGTTTCATATTTTGTACTGTTGTCGAATAATATGTTATATACGGTTGTATGCATTTAATGTCATAAGCATGTAGATTCTACATCACTTTTGGCATGAGCCATTCACACATTTAGAAAGTGAATAGTTTAGGAAATAAAATTTTAAAGGGAAATGTTAAAGTTTTGAAAATGTTAAAGTTTTCYAAAAGGAGTGTAAACCTAGCCATAAAAGATGCGAGTGAAAAATGGGGCGTGGAGGACCGGCGCACTAGACTCTATCCTTTTGGAGGYTAGGAAAGAATGTAATGTTCACCTCTTGGAGGTGAAAAGATGAAAGGAAAACTTTTTTTGTAAAAGAAATGTAATATTAACCGCTTTGCGATTCTACTGGTAAGAATAGAATCGGGTTCCAAATAAGATGGCCCACTGCAGAGCTTAGTGGCTAGGCGTTACACTCTAATGAGCTCACGAATGAAAGGAAATGGAATGTTTTACTGTAAGTAAATTTTGAAGAAAATGTTTTGTAAAGAGTTTCCGAAAAGGGAATGTTTGAAAATTTTTTCATTTAAAAGATGAAATTCTATAATCACATGACATGTATGATATCTTTATGCATTCATGCATGAAGTTTACTTACTGGGCTTTTTAGTTCATTCCTTTCTCTCGTTTGCATTTCAGATGATGTGTAGCCAGATGGTGCGAGGAGGTCGCTTGTGGGCAAACCAAGATATCCTGAAGTCAATGTAAATGAATGTTATGGACTAAAATGGTTGTATTAAGTATTTATTATTTGGTTTAAATTCTTTTGAGCTTCCACAAATTCATGTCAATGAGTAAATGGTGARATTTTCGGGTTAGGATAAAGGTTCCTAATTTGAGGTTGTGACATCAGCCATATGCAAACATGGAATTTCAACAAGAAGGGATTTAATTTTCTTTATTAAATTAGTATGATTATCTATCCAAGAGACAGGTTTCTTTTTTAAATGAATATGCAAAGGTTTAGCAAGCTAAATTATATTGGAAATAAAATCAACCACATAATTCAAGCTACAAAGAAATCTTTGCAGCTGGTTTTTATCTAAGATTTTGTCAGGAAATTTAGAAGCAAATGACAATATCTTTCAATCGGTGTTATTGTTCCTTTAGAAATATGATGTCCAAGAAATCGGACTTTTGTTTGAAAAATTGACATTTTTTATTCAAAGATAATTAGACCATTTTTCTTAATAATATAAAAGAAAGTTTTCAAGCGTTTAAAGTGTTCATCAATGGCTTTGGAATACACAAGAACATCATCAATATACACAATGTAGAATTTTGAACAATCATTAAAAATATAATTCATAATTCTTTGGAATTCAGAAAGGTCATTTTTTAAACTAAAAGGCATCATATTCCATTCGTATTATCCAAAAGGGATGTGAAAGCCATTTTATAACGATCTTTTTTTTTTTTTAATTTATATTTGCCAGAAACCAAATTTCATGTCAAATTTAGAAAATATATAAGCAGAATGTAATTTAGAAAGAAGATCTTTCTGGTTTGGAATAGGATATCTAATCCATTTTAGAGCAGAATTGAGGAGTTTATAATTTATAACCAATCAAGGGGTGCCACGCTCTATTTCAGCATTTTTATTAACACAGAATGTACCATAACTCCAAGGTGATCGGGATTTCCTAATGAGATTTTTGAATGCTAGATCCTGGATTTCTTTCCTACAATGTTGTTCTAATTCAAAATTCATCTTAATTGGTCTAGCTTTTTTAAGGATATATATATCTAATCGACCTTCAATATGTGAAGGGAAAACAGTAGAGGCAATTGCACTTAGCAAGCTCAAGGTATAGTCGTTAATTTTTGGATCAACCTCAGCTACACAAATAGAAAATTATTGGTTCCAATAAGCTGCTTATTAATCTAKACATTTTAATCAAGTTATAGTAATTGCATAATCGATAACCACCTTCCTTGGCTTGTTTTTTTGGCTGTACTGCTGCCATTTCTGCGGAAGGGTGAATGGCAGTAGGAAAACCCTCTTCATTTAGCGACACACTTGACAAAATATTTATCAATTCCCATGAAAATATTACATTCGTACTACTTTAAACAATCATTAAGATTTGAAATATATATATATATATATATATGACCTTCAAGATGGGGAGTGGAAACACGAGTGGCAGTTGCAATTCAAGCTCAATGCATCCTCATCAATATATTCTCGGATACACAAATACAAAAATATAGGTTCCACTAAGATGCTTATAAACTATTCATTTCACTAATGTTGTTTAGCTTGGATTAAGGAAAACCACTTTCCTTAAATTTGTCTTGTGCAATACTACAGTCTCAAATGCCATTTTTAGGGGAGGGGGAGTGGCAGGAGGAAATCCCTCTTTCATTTGCTAACAAAAAATAATTAAATAAAATAATGATCAATTACCATAACGAAAACATTTATATGCAATCATGCTACTTTGAAGAATAAAAAAACACATTTAATGGTCGACCTTGAATTGGGAAAGTGGCATCAAGGGAGGGTTGCACGACCACCAWGCTGAGGACATAGTCATCAATAGTCGGATCGGCCTCAGCTACAGAATGAGAGAAATATAAGGTTCCACATTCATGTTAATCAAGTTTTTTATATTGGAATAAGGATAARTGCCTTCGTTGGCATGTTCTCCTGAAACGGTTAGGCTGGCATGTTCTTCTCCTTCCTCTCTTACCTTCTGACCTCCTGACACTAACTGTGAATTAATTTATTAAGACTCGCCTCTAACCAATTCAGTTGATCGGTTAAATGCTTCTCAACAAAATCCAATTTTCACTCAACCCCCTCAACCCTCCAATCACCTCCCTCAATTTTACTTTCAACCCCRTCAATCCTCTTGTCAAAAACTTCCTGCAGCCTCATGAGCAGATAATCATTGTGCGAGGGGGATAAGTGAGGGGGAATAAGTTTGAGGGGGCATAATGAATTGGAGAAGCAGTGGGTATGATACCCTCTTCATTTGATCCGGCATCAGGAAGGGATATAGGATTATCTTCAGCCTGTGAAGATGTCCTTGTCAACGTTGTCATTCTCTTCATCAGAGAATAGGACAAACGCTTCCCAAAATTGTTCCTCAAATTTAGAGAAAGTTGGGACTAGAGAATAGGACAAACGTCTGACAAAATTGTTCCTCGGATTCAGAAGAAGTTGGGACTAACTTCCTTATTACAGTAAAACTATGTTCTTCAAAAAAATAGGAGATGGAAGCATGGTCTGGTGCTTGGCCCTCCGCTTTGAAAGTCCATTTTAGGATTCTCGAAATCTTTTCTCCGACACAAAAGCTAAACTTGGTGGATAATTCCGAGATGGCCTCAAATGCCTAGATCTGTATAAAGAAAATACTGATGGATTTAGCCACAACATATTATGTGCAATTGAATTATATGATTTAATACATAAAAAGAATGCTGAAAAAAATTGGAATACGGTCCATACCATGATGGATGGYGGAAATCCATGGTAGCTGATTTTATATGATTTCTTTTTCATTGATTTCTCCATAACCTCAGTGTAATCCCATTTGAATATTTCAATAGTTTCTGAAAATGATTTTCTTCCCCATTCATAACTATTGAATCTCTGGAAATCATCCACCAAGTAGAACCACTACAAGCTCACTGTTGTATTCTCTTCTTTTGCATATAAAACATAAATCCAAAGGACTAATAGCCCAAGCTTGTACTTGTCCGTCAGATCTTTGCATTTTTTGAATTTATCCAGAACAACTGATCTTTTCAGGTTCCCTTTACACTTGCCAAATTATTTGTTGTATAGATCAGTGGCTTGGCCTTTATTAAGATCGTCTATATCACCGCTTCTATTAGCTGGAAGGCCAGTTACAAGAGTAAATTCTTCAAAARCGAACCTACATCTCCTCTCGRCAAATTGAAACCAAACTTCATTCTTTTTATTTGTACTTTTGCAATTAAACAGCAGGGCATGAATTAGCTGATTACTAACTTTTAGTTCCCCAATTCTTGTTAAGGGGCCAAAAATAGACTCTAATAACATCTCATAATGATCATCATCAAGAGCATATGTGACCTCATCCATTTTCTACAGAGTGCATCAGCTAGTGATCGTAGCTCTGAAATGCTTAGTTGGATGGACAGTGAATGCCATAATTGCAAAAAAACCTTAGTAAAAAACATTTCTCCAATTGTTACCATTCTAAACCTTTTGGCTAATTACAGCAGTCCGACCGTGATGTGATCTCAATCACAGTAGGCAGTTGTGATGAAATTAGAATATAATTACGAAGAAAAACTATTAATAATTAAATCATGTGTGATTAAAATAGAATCAAAGTGGTAAGCTGGGACGAATCTACTGCTGCATATGCTCTGTGATGAAATAACTTTTGACAAGCTTCAAAAAGGTAGGCCATCGTGATAGGGGCGTCTATAATGGTGGCCTGCTATGATGAACATGYCACATTATACTCTCCTCACAAGACGACACCGTTATTGACGAACCTATAATGGGGGATACTGCAAATACTCTAATAGGTGCAAGCTTCATCACAGAAGGCCACTGTTATTCTAAGGGTCCATAACTGTGGTCTGATGTGATAAAGACAGCACGCAATATTCTATTCATAGGGGGTAACCGTTATGAATGAATCCATCACGGTAGGCTACTGTGACGAGCATATTGGGTGCAACCTTATCGCGGTAGGCTACCGTGGTACAAATGCCAACAACAAATTACTTTCCGTGATGACTTTAGCTACCAGTATGCTTTTAACAACAGCAAATAGTGATGGGTGGCCTGCTATCATCAGCATATTTATTGCAAGGTTCATGATAGGGGAAATCGCAATGGACAATCTTTTACGATAGGCTGCTACCATGTCCATGTAGTTTGGAAACGTGGTCACAGCTAGTCACCGTGATGGTCTTGTCTATCACGGAATCCATCCGCGATGAACAGTCCGTCACAGTGGCCTTTTGTTATTACTTGTGTTTTATATTTTCATAACTTTAAAGTCAGAAGAAGCAGGCATACCATTCCAACAAGGAAGTTGGTTGCGGTCTAATTCTTTATCAAGCACCAATTCTTCCTTTAGTCGATCAAGATTTCCAAAATGACAAAAAAGCTCCTTCCCGCTCGCTCTTTTCATCTTCTTTTCACATTCATTCTCGGCCATGAGGCTCTAGGACACACATCACATGATTTTGTACTAGTCAGTTTTGAGCTGCCGAGTGACGATTGCTCTTCTGAAGAAACATCCTCTTACTCATACAACAAAGACTCCTATGAGAACCTCCTTCTCTTKTGACCGCGAAACTCCCCGACCCTGCATAAGTACAGGCCACCGTGATGGACACTYTTTTCTTAACTCAGTTGATTCATCACAGCAGGTCTCCGTGGTAGGCATGTCTACCATAGCGGGCTGCTGTGATGAATCAAATTAGCCATATGGCTGTTTTTTGTGTAATGTATTAATGTTTTACCAAATTGATAATTAATGAAATGTTGGTGTAAAGGTATATAATGCATATATTATGGACGAACCCTAGAAAATTTCATTTTCTTTACATGTAAAACGAGGTTTTAACTTATGACAGATAGATAAGCTCTTTTATGAAGTTGAGATGGAGCAAAGCTCGAAAGTCGATCCCTGCTATGATGAATGTCTGAAAATATAGAGTTGAGAGGTCGTAGCGAAGAGGCGTAGCGGCAATAAGTGAGAAGTTGGAGAGGCGCTAGTTTTAAAAGTATATGGAAGACCTTAAAAATACAAGGTCATGTGAATTGGGGGAGTGGTGAAAAGAAAGTCATGTGACTTGTAATACTCTCTTCACATAACCATCATAGTAGGRTGCTATCAAGTGCATCTTGTGTGCGACCGCCATAACGGTTGTACGCCATGGTTGTAGTGTTTAAAAGAGAGCAAAAAATCCTTTCACAGAGGGTGGCCGTTATGGACGACCATCACGGCAGTTGTCTGTGATAATCATATTAGGTGCAAATGTGGTGGTAGTGTTTATCATTGTGGCCTTCTTTTTAAATGACAGATAGCAGACAATATTCTCTTCACAGTGAGTCACCATTATATCACAGCCTATCACGGTGGGGTTCTGTGAAGACAGGGATAAGAAAAGTCACATGACTCGTGAAAATGTAAAGTCACCTAACCCTTAGTATTCCCTTATTTCGGTAAAGTTGATTTTCACTATATTGTAAAAAATCAATTGTCAGTAGTAAAAATTTTTATCACAGCAAAATTGACATAACAGACAATAAATTATTCACAGCGAGGCACCATTATCGTCGAACCCATCATGGTAGGGAATTCTGAAGAGCATGTTGGGTGCAACTTGAATCACCATGGACAACCGTAATGGGAGGGTGTACATCACGGTGGCCTCTTGTGGCAAAGGAAGCATACAAATTCTCTACACAGAAGGTCTCCYTTATGCCGAAACCATCATGGCGAGTGTATGTGACAATCATTTTGGGTGCAAGCATTATAACGGTTGAAAACCGTAGTGGAAGTGTTTATCACGGTTGCCTTCTGTAGATGTAGCATATAATATTCTCTTCATAGCGAGGCACCATTATAGAACAGCCTATCATGATGGGATTCTYCGAAGACACCGATAAGAAAAATCATGCGACTCYTGAAAATGAAAAATTATGTAACCCTCAYTATTCCCTTATCTGSTAAAGTTTCTTTTCACTATACTATAAAAAATCTATTCTCTGTTGTAAAAATTTTTATCACAGTATAATCTCCATAGCAGACAATAAATTATTCACAGTGAGGCACCATTATCATCGAACGCATCACGGTGGGGATCTCTAAAGAGCGGTGCAACTTGAATCACTATGGACAACCGTAATGGGAGGGTTTACATCACGGTGGCCTTCTGTGCAAAGGAAGCATACAAATTCTCTTCACAGAGGGTCTCTGTTATGGACGAAACCATCACGGCTGGCATCTCTAACAATCATTTTGAAAAAAAAAAAGCATTATAAGGGTTTGACACCGTAGTGTGAGTGTTTATCACGGTTTCCTTCTGTGATAGATATAGCAGATAATATTCTCTTCACTGTGAGGAACCGTTATAGAATAGCCTATCATGGTAGTGGTCTGTTAAGACGAGGATAAGAAAAGTCACATGACTCGTGAAAATGACCCTCAGTATTCTTTTATTTGGTAAAGTTGCTTGTCACTATATTGTAAAAAATCAATTCAGAAAGCTTTAACATGGTTCGGGCAAAGAATCCAAATCAACCCAAAGGCAAGGAAAAGAAGCTATCATTGCTAGAACGCTTGAGTATAGACTTTCCGCATAATTATCATACGGAATCATATGCAGACAAAAGGCTGAAAAACACTCTAGTAATGGACTCCAGTAACTTCACATGTAAGTTGCTTGAAAATAGATTTTCAAGAGAACATGAAGGAACAACCAGTTGTCCTTGGGAAGCCGCTTAAGTATGAAGAATTAATTGAACTCCCAAACTTACAAACATTGTTTGCAGTCCAACAATGGGATAATCTATTTGCTAATCATAGTTGTTGTCCAAATCTAGTTCGTTTATTTTGTGCA
>MEJB01000012.1:189678-209678 GCA_001752375.1 Rhazya stricta | reverse complement strand
CTTCCCTTGTAAAACAAAATACCTTGCTCAATGGCTCTTGGGAGAATATTCCCCTTTAGTTTTTTTTTTTTTTTTTTCAGAAAGCCCATCTGTTGACTGTTCAATAACAATAAGGGTAGCACTTTCAGATTTTCGCCGCTGCCGTGAAAGGGCATCGACAACCCTATTGCTAGCAATAACCCGATATTGAATCTCAAAATCATATCCCATCAATTTTGTGATCCATTTATGATATTATATTTTGACAAACTGCTCTTTTAATAGAAATTTTAAGCTTTGTTGGTCTATCATCACTTCAAAACGTCAACCCAATATGGGTACCATCTCAACAAAGCAAAAACAATTTTCATAGGTGACTTCAGCCTAGCTTGCTGCCATAAGGTGTGGGTGAAATAAGCCACCGGTTTACCTCTTTACAATAAAACTGCCCTAAAACCTATCTTCAGGAATGCATCTCAATCACAAATGGCTGATTAATGTCCAGCATATCTAAAATCGGCACTGATTAGAAACTATCGAAATCTAAGAATGTTAACATTTATGTTAATTACATGCAAAAATAAAAGGTAAATTTTTAAATTTTTAAGTAGGGTAGAATGTTTTCACAATTGAAACACACTATCAAAGCTTGACACAAATATTTGAAAACCAAATTGTCTTTGAAATGGGCTCTCAGTTTCAAATTGGAACAGATAGGTTTTGTCTGTGCATGCTTGTAAACCTAAAAATCATGAATTTCAGAGGCAAAATAATAGTAGTTTATTGAACCTAAACCTCCCTTCAATTACCTTATGCTCATTTGATCCTATAACATTTACTTCATACACATGTATATATATCAACACTTAAACATACTTGGAAGAACATATTCCCTCTAATCTTAATTAACAGAACACCCAGACAACAAGTTTCTAACCTAAAAGTTATTGATTAACCATAAAGAATATATGAATAAATATTAGATCAGGGTAAGAGTTACTCAAATGGCACGGATTATMTTTTTCAATGACTTTCAAGATTGCCCAAGTGATTTTACTCCTCCCTAACTACTCTTCCTTCTTCTTTAGCTTTGTAGAATGGGGTATAGGGTTGAAGTAAGACTAATTTTGGTGAGATGGAGTAGGGTATGGGTCCTTGATCAATCTAACCCAACGTTGATCTGTTTCCCAACTTAAGCTATTTGGGTCACTCTCACACAACTAATTCAACCTAATTAATTAAATATAATTGGGTCCCATGAAATTTTAAAAGGTCATCGATTTAGGTTCAATAASACAAAAAATGACCATGCAAATTCTCATAAAGATAGTACCAAATTAATTCACATCTTTGGAAGACGAAAAAATATTATTTCGAGTATTATAATGCCGTTCTTAATCAATTAAGATATTAAATCGTAATTTCTATCTTCTAGGTTTTCTCCAATTAATTTGTTAAGGATGAAATATTTTGTAAACGTGGATGCTATTTAAGAGGAAATATTTAACTCTTTGTGTAGACTGAAGTTAGACATATACTACTAGGGAAAAAAAATGGTTTTTGGGACATTTAAAAGTGTCCTAATAAGAGGCGTAATGGAGGCCATTTCATATTTGGGGTGCACATAGGAGTGCCCRRCATTCTTTGTTTATGGTAGGAGTAATGAGTCACATACAAATACCTTAAAAAAAATTGAGATGAAATTTTAGTCAATGGGCCCTTGACACAATAAACCATAAAGGCTTAGATATCTTAGTCGATGGCCACCCAATTTAACAGAAAAAGTCACCAATCTAAAGAGCACTCCAAAAATAAATTAAAATAAAAAAGAAAAAAGAGAAGTTAAAGATGAGAATGGAGAGAACCTGGTAACCGCAGGAGAGTGTTGGTCTGGCAGCTAGAATCGAAAACTTCCCAAAGAAATGAGTGGGTCGAGGCTAGTTGAMTGTATATCGGGTCGAGCGTTGRAGAGTCACCAGCGCTAGGCTCAAACAACAGCCTTCGAGGATGTCAAATTACTAGGGAGAGAAATTAGCATGAGACAAAACCCTCGACATATATTGAGATAGAGAGAAATCAAGCAAGCTCACCATTATTGCTGTCGGTGAATCGAGCAAACCTTCAGATTAGATTTAGAGAAGACATAAAGCAAGAGTTAGAGGTAATATTTTCAACAAATGAAGAAAGGGAGAGGGATCCAGGACAAAAAGAGAGGGGGTGGAGTGAAAAGCTTCTAAAATTATTTATTTTCAATTTTTTATTGAATTACATAGTTTTATTTTTATTATTCAATCTACTTATCTTAATAGAAATTTAATTTGATATTRATTGAATAAGTACATTAATAAAAAGTCACAAAAAGCCTATTCTTCACTTAGTTTCTCATTCATGAATCTATTAGTATGTTTTTTATTTTAATTTATATTCATATATATTTTTATATTTTTTTGAGAAAATGGAGCATATTCTCCTTAGTTCAATTTTTTATCATTTATTAAAAATAATAAAAAATAATATCTTTATAAGTTTAGGCATTCTCTCCTTCAAAACTCACTCTTTATTTCTATTTTGAAGTTATCCAGGTAATGACCTTCATGTCAATAAATATTTAAATATTCCTAATACGTTTTATATTATCTAAATTCAAACTCAACAAGTTTATATTATCAATTAATGCTTCTTTAATTATTTACTAATGATATAATTCTTTTACTACAAGAAAATTGTCATCTTGCTACATCAAAATGGGCTTTTGCTACTTGTTTTAGGCAATATTTGTAAAAATATTTTATTACATTGCATACTACAAATATTTTTTATTTTTCAATTCCAAAAAATCATAAAATCAATTATTGGAAAAAGAAATTGAGAACCCGCACAAAAGAAAAAGAAAACAAAAGAAAATAAAYCAAACTAGAAATCAGTCAAATATGACGTCGTTTACATAAGTAATTTTGCCCAGAAAAATAGAAAAGMTKAAAAGGGGCAAGACATCTGATGAAAACACTCTTCCCCGCGCTAAACCCTTCCTTCCCCGCAATAACCAAAATTTCAGATTTCTCTTCCCCTTTCCCTCGCTAAAGCTCTGATCCCCTTCTTGCTTTCTGTAATTTGGAGCTCAGAAGTTCGGTATGCTCTTCCCCTTAAGGTATGGAGTCCCCTTTAAGTTTGTTTTGGCTTAATTATCTCCAATGGCTGTTTTGAGAAACATCTGTGCTGAGGTTTTTTTTAGGGGCCGTGTGGTTGATGTTTGCAATAATTTGGCTGATGTTACTGCAATTAACTGCTGTAATCTACAACGCTCACATTTTTACGCCTTCTGCCACTGCGATCTTGGTGAGTTTCTTGTATTCACAACKAWTAAGCGAAGGTCACCCATCTGTCGAAGAGAAGAACTAAGAAAGAAGGATATGTCCAAAGTGTTCTTGGGGATGTTTAGTATTTAAAGAGTTTCTAACAGAAAAAGCAAAAATAAAAATGAACAGAAGAATAAAGAGACAAAAAACAGATGATTTTAGACGCAGTGGTGAATCAGTCAATGCCAGCAAGAGAGCAAAGAGTATATTTGTTTCTTGGGAAAAAGTAAAAACAGATGATTGATGGCAACCTTTTTTATTTGTTGTGATTTGTATGGGCAGGAATGTGGGGAACTAAATAATTGCAGTGGTTATTGATATCATGTTTTGCATACAAAGGCAATACATGAAGGGCAATTGGACTACGTGCTTAAGAGCCAGAATTCAAATTCAGCTTTTCCTTTTCCATTTGCCCTTCTGATTTTGATCTAAACTGTTTCTCTTTTGGGTTTAGTTGTGGAACTTTTCCTTCACATTCTTACCATTGTGGGGTCATATATAAAAATGATGCATAACAATATCTCTAAAATCTTTTGAGAGTTACGGGTACTAGTCATTTTGTAGGACCAAAAAATGGCATGCTGGCTAAGGACAAATAGTGAGGGCATGCCCAGTGTGTAAAGATTGGAAATTTTGTTACTAAAAATTGAAAGAAAGAGGGAGGTGAAAAGTAGAAGCAGGGTGATAGTTCTTTTCCTTTTCAAAACAAATAGTTTATTAATTTCTTCAAAACAAATTAATTCCAACAGTTGGTAAAAAGGTGTCAGTTAAGAAGCTTAATTCTAAATAAGCGCAGCCAACCCCAAATACCAGAAATCAGCAGGTGAAACAAAAACAATTGAAAGAAAGGGACAGGAGAAAAAAGCTAAAGAAAACAGGATTGAGTCTGCATATTGTTTCCCTTTTTTGCTCTTTGTGCTTTTGAAGCTAAACAAGTTAAGTATGAATACCTGCCCATTTTCCTTGTCATTGTCATTGATTTCAGATTTTAACCTCTAGACTCCTCATCACCTTCATCTGTTGAGCTTTCCTGCAGAGAAAAACTTCACAGAGGTTACCAGTACCACTTTTACTAACTGAGCTTCTTAAGCATCATAGTTAGAACGAACCAGGTTGGTGCTGCAATGGAGTTAGCATTTTGGAGTGAATCATTTTTTTATTTCCTAATAGAGTTAGCATTGTTCTGATAGCCTGTCAACTATTTTTTGTCTTAAATGAACCTTTTGAAATATTGCATATGGAAATATCTTCCAGCAAAGAACATGTGAATTACTTGATGGATTGGATTTATAACTTTGCGAATTACTTGATGTGTCAAAATTCTGAAATCTCCCTGCCAAGCATTTGAAAGGTAGAAATCAAAAATTTTACTTAAAAAGTGACGAAGCCATAAGATTTGAATTTGCATTGAAAATTTAGTTTTTGGAGCAACAGATTTGTATAGATTGTCTCAAACTCTCTAAATCTTTAATGTTTAGATTGCCATATGAAGTACAAGCTAAAGCAAAGGAAGCAGAATCAAGAGCAACAAGGGAATTAAACAGATCAAAGCCAGGTTGCTTTCTTCTTTAATTGTTTCCAAGTTTTGTATTGCAATTCTTTTGACATCGCAATTGTATGGTCAAAATTTTCAAGTGATTCCATGAACATAGTTTTGAACTTCCTATTGATCTAGTGAAGTTATTTGGCAAGAAATCAAAGTTGACCCTTGCAATCTGCCAACATGTAGAAAGTATTGTTTCTGAAAATTGTAAAGAATGGAGGATAATATGAAATTCTTTTCGTGATGCATGGGTTACTCTGGTTTCAGCAGTTTATATACTTTTCTAGCACATTGATATGTAGAAAATATTTAGGTGCTCAGGTGAACCTGTATATTTGAATGTTGTGGGAGCTCTTTCTTCTGTTATGAACTCCATTTGTTTCTGTGAGTTTGGAATCAAGAGAAGAGGAGCGATTATTATTTATCGGTGTTGTGAGGCTGGTTTCTTATTCTTGCTTAATAATATTTTTGAAGGATTAAGGATATGGAGAACAATAATAGCAAAATTCTGGTTTATGGTTTCTGTACAGTGCATAGGTGGAGGAGCAGTAAAGAGTTAGTTGAACTATCTTGGGATAACTATCCAAGTTGAGGTACATACAAGTTTCTGTATGGATTGCCTTAGAGTTGGAAACCTGGCTGGAGTAAAACTTATCATCTGCATGGGGAAGGAGGAAAAGAGAAGATGGAGAATATGGAGAAGAAGGAAAAGAAAAAGAAATAATGGACAATTTTGATTAAAAAATATTATTAAAATATATATGAACTAATTGACTAAAATACCTACAAATGGGCCTCTATTGGGGTTTAAACAGAGTTTTTTGATGGAAGGGTATCATTTTATGCTTTTTAAAATTTCGAGGTCAAAATATTCACATTTTAAAGTTTAAGAACAAAAAAGAAAAAGCCAAATTTTGGGGGCAAATAACGTCATTTATCCTTACTAAAATGGGTAATATTCCCCTTTACTCCCTATGTATTGTGCATTGTTAATCAAGTTCCCATTTGTCATTTGAGATGTTGAAATGATCAGCTCTTGTACCCAAAAAGAAAAAAGAAAAAGCGATCAGCTCAGAGCCAAGTATTTCTGTCTAGACTTGGGATTGTTTTCTTCACTTTTGCTATTTGCATAGAACTGTTTGATAATATAAGTAAGTGATACAGCTTGTATCTATCTTGTRGCAGCAGCAGATGGGTCCAAGGATGTTTGCTTAAACAGTTGGTTACCATTACAGTGCACAGAACTTTTAGGAATTCCGATTTCTTGTTTGCTCTTTATCCATTATTTGAACTGATAAGCTGGAGAGTGTTTAAGCAGTTTTCATCCACAGAATGTCAGCAGTTAATTTTCGATCTCTGCTTCTATTCTCTGCCATTCTTCGTGTTTTTTTAATTGTGTATGGGGAATGGCAAGACAACCATATGGAGGTTAGATATACTGATATTGACTATCTTGTCTTTTCTGATGCTGCTTCTTTAATGGCATCTGGAAAGTCACCCTACGAGAGATTGACATATCGATATTCACCTTTGCTTGCATTCCTCCTTATGCCAAATTCAGTTATTCATGCTTCATGGGGAAAGTTTCTCTTCTCTGCTTCAGGTATGATATTTATTTATTTACCTAGAAAAGGTATTATAGTCGAAAACTTGAGGAGGTCAAAAGGCAATAGGTTGGTGTGGATGAACATACTATTACAAACTGAACTAGCAAGCAAAACATTCGAACTTGATTTCTCCTACATGAAATGTTGGTTCTTCTCTTCTGCTCACTTCTCTAAGTTATTCACCTTCACCTTGGAAGTCATATTATCTTTTTGTGAATTTGCTATTACTACCTCGAATAAGTGGGTAATGTATTGTAGGCAAACGTTGATTTGTTGGTGTTTKACAAACTGTACATAAAAGAAAGCTTTACCTTTAGAGATTTAATGGTTGTAATGTTAAAGCATGATAGCCTACTACAAGGTTGCAGATATTGCATATTTCATCTTACATATCAGGTTTTCTCAAACTCAACGAAATTCTTGCACTCAGCCAAAATTTTCTATTTATTTCTCTTGCTAAAGAAGCTTGTTTTTCTTGTTGTGGAGTTTTGAGAACATCCCGTCACTGGACTGTGTATCCGTAAATATGTAAACATGTTGAAGTATGTAGGCTTTTWTCTGTCTTCACATGCAAAATAAGTTGTATGCGTCATTTGTGATTTCCTTTGTTTTATTGAGTTCTTTTATTCTGAAAGGCAGTGCCAAACTTATGACATGTACAAATCACAGATCTACTGGTTGGCTTGCTTATACATGCTATTCTGAAGCTACGTGGTGTGCCTGAAAACCTATGCACCTATTCTACAATGGTATGGCTTTTCNCTACAATGGTATGGCTTTTCAATCCATTCACCTTCACAATTGGAACTCGTGGGAACTGTGAGCCCATTGTTTGTGCCATAATTCTCTGGATCATTTGTGATTTCCTTTGTTTTATTGAGTTCTTTTATTCTGAAAGGCAGTGCCAAACTTATGACATGTACAAATCGCAGATCTACTGGTTGGCTTGCTTATACATGCTATTCTGAAGCTACGTGGTGTGCCTGAAAACCTATGCACCTATTCTACAATGGTATGGCTTTTCAATCCATTCACCTTCACAATTGGAACTCGTGGGAACTGTGAGCCCATTGTTTGTGCCATAATTCTCTGGATCATTATCTGCCTCATGAATGGTACTTGCATCTTCCTTCTACTTCCTGTGCTGAATTAATGGACCTTCTTAAGTGTGAGCTTGTTGTTTTCCAAACTTCGTAATATTTTGGTTTCTCTTGATTGAATTGGACCACCAGAGGAGGAAAAAAAAAAAAAAATTGCTAAATAGTAATACTTTAGTTGGGAAGAGGCAATTCTGATACTTGGGAAATAAATAAGATCCCTTTGTCCAAATAGTGTGTTTTCTATTCAACTTGATATGATTTTGGAGGTGAAAGAGAAAATATATCATTGAGTCTAATATTGGAATATGTAGATACATTTTTCCATTCAGGGCAATTGCCATTATTTTAGAATTTCTAATATGAAAAGAAATTGATGGAATAGAGAGAAACTAGAATAAGGCTGTGAAAGGAATTGGATACCTCTGACTTACTCCAGTGCGTCAAAACAAGAGGCTCTTTTTCTCTTCCGCTTGCTTTCCTAATTTTGAGTATATAGTCCATCATGTGAAGTTTCTGTTTGCATGAATATTAATATGCTTCCACGTGTACAATAGATGTAATATTTTCCACTGACAAGTCTTGTATCAGAGTTTTCGCTTTCAAATCCACTTGTAATTTTTTGAACCTATGGTCCATATATATGATATATCATAAAGCTCTGGCAACTCGATGAGAAAGTTAGTAAAGGTACTCCGTAGTATAGTAATCCATGGATAGTTGGCAGAGATTACTGCATCATGCTTATACAGGAAGTGTAATTATTTGAAAAATGGCAACAATATGTTTAAGTGAAAGATTCCTCAATAGAGTAGATGTTTAATTCAGCAACTCCTTAAAGATTAAAATAACTGATATGAGAGTCGTTTCCGAAGTTTTCTGCTTCACCCTCAAACAAAGAAATCTCTTAATATGCGTGTTCAGTCCAAATAGAAGTATTTGATTCTCTAACTTGCTATCTGTTTTTCTTGGCATACAGATAACATATTTCAAGCAGCATTTTGGTATGGACTTGTGGTCCACCTGCGAATCTACCCTATAATTTATGCACTTCCCATTGTCTTGGTGCTTGATCCTCTTTACTTTGAATCTGGAAAGAAGCCCAATCTTACTGCCTGGAGCTCTAGAAAAATCAAGTCGAGCCAGATCTCCAGCAGRAACAAATTTACTGATGAAACCACTATTTGTTTCACTTTGAGAAATATGCTTACTTGGAGGAGAATTATTTTTGGTCTAACTTCTGCAGCCGTCTTCTTTATCTGTACTGGATTTTCTTTTTATCTATATGGCTGGGATTTCTTGCATGAGGCACTGCTCTATCATCTCACACGTACAGACCCAAGACACAATTTCTCGATATACTTTTACCATCTATATCTCCATTATGAACATGAATTCACCGTCATGGAAAAGCTCATATCTTTTCTTCCCCAAATTCTAGTACAGCTAGTTCTCATCCTCCGCTTTTCACAGGACTTCCCTTTTTGTTTCTTTGTGCAGACCTTGGCATTTGTGGCATTTAACAAGGTTTTGTGACCATGCCKTTAAATCTAGTTTGTGGATATTGCGTATTATTCTTGTTACCATCACTCTCTGACTAGCTCTGCATCTTAATTGGAACTCTGTTGATAGTATTTACTCTTCCTAGTGTCATCTATGGAAATACTTATCCTTGCAAAATAATTTCTTTGTTTGCTGATCATTTATGCAGGTCATGACAGCACAGTACTTCGTGTGGTTCTTCTGTCTGTTGCCTCTGATATTACCTTGGAGCAAAATCAAGCTTAAATGGGAAGGCTTAACTWGTATTTTGTTGTGGATTGGAGCTCAAACCCATTGGTTGATGTGGGGTTACCTGCTTGAATTCAAAGGCAAGAATGTCTTCATCCAGCTCTGGGTGGCTAGTATTACATTCTTGGCTGCTAATACTTACATTCTAATTAGCATAATTTGGAACCACATACATAGTCCAGTATATCGAAGGTTAGATCGCGTATCTTCTACCAAAATTGTGAAACATGATTGAGAGATCAGCACATCGTCTGAAGTTTAATACATACTTGGGTTTCCATATTTTTTATTTGCAATTGGAAGATTGAAGACTCCTACTTTCAGAGTTGAGAACTTTAGTTCGCAAGCCTCCCATCTTCTTAGCACAGCCCTGGTCTTACTTTTTATTCATATGGAATTGTTTTAGTGCAATAGCTAATTTCTATTTTTTRGRTAAAGTTCTTCGAATAATAGAGAAATCCATCTAGTGATGAATGATGTGCGAAGGAAAATGTATGCACGTCAGTCCATTAACTTGTAAAATTTGACATATTTAATCTTTGATGATAGGTTAGATTAGATAAATGCTCACTTTGCAATCTGTTCTTTTTATTCTATTAATTTGCCTGGTTGATAAATCATCACAGATCTAATTTCAGTAACTAAAATTCCTTTCTTTTCTTCTAAAATTGAACATTTATCTGGAATAAAATTTCAAAATCTCTTTCCTTTTAAACTTAAATTTATATATTAAATTTCATAAATTCCTTCAATTTGATTCCATTGGTATGTTGATTAATAAATATACTAAAGGTAATGTTCACTCGTTATTCATAATTATATAAAATTATAATTATATTTTTATATATAAATAAAAAATCATTCATAATTATTAAATTCTTTGTCTATGTATAGTATTTCTTTTTAATTCCTACAATCTAATATTGAATTGTAATTCTTTCATGAAATATCTTCGATTAAAGGTTAGTATTTATTTCAATCTATTCAAATATGTGTTCTTTAAAAAAAATAATGAATAAAAACATAAAAATTTAAATTGTTTAATTTTTTGAATATACTAAGAAAGCCTTGCCTATCGCGTGTGAGGACTCCTACCTTGGCGTGCATGAAGGGACTCCCTAGAGTCCCTACACGCTTTAATTGGATGCGTGGGAATTTCTCGCGGATGACATCTCCTCTTCAAATAAAAGTTTTGATTTTTTGGGTGAACTTTATCAATTTTTAAGGGAAAAAACGTATATAGTTAAATAGATCAATACGAATATAATATTTAATTAGAGAGATTTAGTCAAAAAAATTATAAATTGACTTTCAAAATTTTAAATTAAAGTGTAAGAGTTGAGATAAAAGAGGTGTAGAAAGAAATAAATTTAGTTAGTAGTTACGAAGGAATTTTAATTTTTATACGAGCGTATAATAATAATTTCTTATAATTATGGGTAATATATCATCATTACGATTAACAACCTCTTAAATTAAATCAATAGTTTAAAATCTAAATAATTTCAGAATTTTCAAATCGAAATTTTGAATTTGATTTTCTCCCTTCTAGTTAATGCCTTTGCACCAATCAAAACCTCTTRTTATTGATTTAAATTCCTTTTAAACTCAGAAACATATTTCACTCTGCATTTGAAACAAGAAATGACTTCGCTATCTCCTTTACTTGCACTCCCTAGTGAAGACGAAATCACAAATGGACTTAAAAGGAAAAGTTTTGGTCACTTATTCTAATTCCCATAATAGAATTTAAAACTTTAAATTATTAGTTTCATTTTATATCGATTTGATATTTAAAAATATTTTAAAATTATTAAAAAAATTTGTTCATAAATAATAATATAAATCATCTAACTAATATTGAAAATATCATTTGCTTGAGAAATAAAGAAATGTATATTTTAAAATTTAAAATACAAAAAATAAGATAATTAGAATGACAAAAGAGTAATATCAATATAACTACTTTGGTTTAGTATAACATAGCTCAAATTATATTAATTTATTAATTATTTTATTTACAAAAATATCATGTTATAATTGAGCATTGTCAAGTGAGTTTAAAGCTATCATTACTTTCTTACTATTGAAAATTAAAAATTAGTTTTGTATGTGTGTTTATTTATTTATAATTAAGTTTTTACCTTAATTTCTCTAAGATGTAAATAAAAAGTCAAAAAAATTTCTATTTTGCAACAATTGACATAGTAGTAGATATATAAGATTATAAATTGTGATCTACATAAATATCGTATTGTCCAATGATCAAAATATATTTAAATAATCAGACAATCAAAATTTTATATACAAATTAAATCATTTGATCTGTTACGTCTTAATCATCTCCACAAGCAAACAAACTAAAAAAGCACCAAGAAAATAATAATATTAAAATAAAAATAAAATTTTAGGATTGATCGGTTTGATTTTTTTGGGGTACACCCTAATGTGAAGTAATAAGGAAAAGTAGGATGGAGAAGCAATTTTGACAGCAAACAAATTAAAATAATTAGACGAGTGTATCTATACTATATAAAAGGGGGATGTTGACCAAGTTGTAAGGAGAATTAGAGCAACGCGGCAGTTGGTTGTTCAAACGGTGGCGGAGTAGTTGGGTCTCTTCCCAACATTACCGGAACAAAAAAAGTAGGTTCTGTTACACWACTCCATCTCCTTTTCTCACAAACAAAATCCAGAAAGAAAGAAGTGAATGAGGAGCTCTCAACGTCTCGAGCTTTGATTCACGAACACTCATGGACAAGAAGGATAGGGCTAAGGAGAGAAGAGAAAAGAGACGCCAGGAAATCTCTCTTCTCCGCACCATCCCCTATTCCGATCACCAAAGGTAACAAAAGACCTGTAAAATTGTAATCGCTTTCTTCCTTTCTAAATCTTTTAGATGATTTTGAAATATCCTATATACAGAAAATATACCGTTTTTCAGAAACTTTTGTACGCTTTGAAATTATCTTTTATCCTAATATACATCCTCATTGACCATCTTTCACCTTGCGCTGGTTATTCGTTAAAGCTCATCTTCAATTTTGAGTTCCATGGATATGTTGTGCACAAATCAAGGTGCTTATGAGATACTGGATGCGGCATTTTAGGCCAAAATCCTGGACAAACTGAAAATAAATAAATAACTGATAATGCCATTAAACTATCAGTTCAACCGGCAGAAAATTTGAACTTCGTGTGTCCATATTTTGAGTTTTTCAGATGGTGGTCTGCGGATAGTGTTGCCGTGGTTACTGGCGCTAATAGAGGGATTGGCTTCGAGATTGCACATCAACTTGCATCGCATGGATTGACTGTTGTTCTCACATCAAGGGAGACTGCCGTGGGTGAGGAGTCGGTAAAGGTGTTGCAAGAAGGGGGTCTCAATGCAGTGTGCCATCAATTGGATATTGTGGATCCTTCATCGATTGAGGAGTTCACCGACTGGATACGAGAAAATTATGGAGGCATCGATATACTAGTATGTGTTTGTCCATTTCYCTTTTGGTTTCGTCACACTTATGTTGGAAAAAGGAAAAAGAAATGTTGTCCTTTTGAATTGTTATATCCTTTTTATAGTAGGAAGAAAGGAAAAAGGAAAACGAAAAAGATCATCTTATCTCTTCATAGTAAAGTAATGCATCAAGAACAAAACAAAAGAAAAGGGATTAGAGACGTTATATCCTTTTGAATTGTTGTCCAAAGGAAATAAACCAAGTGAAAAAAAGAAAAAAGAGGGTATGTCTTCACACATTGTATATCATGATCTCTACTTCCTATGTGTTTTCTTTTGTTTTTATCCTGGAAACTAATGTACTATTGTTTAATCTATATATTTTTTTTTTTCCCTCATGTGTTCGTGTAGATTAACAATGCCGGAACTAATTTCAATGTTGGGTCCGAGAATTCCGTGGAATTTGCTGAAAAGGTTATTCAGACCAACTATTTTGGCACAAAAAATATGATTAAAGCTATGATTCCACTAATGAGGCCATCTGATTCAGGTGCCCGTATAGTTAGTGTGAGCTCAAGATTGGGAAGACTAAATGGCAGGCGGAATGTAAGTAAGAACTCTGAGATTGTATCCATGAATAATTCATTGCAAGGCTACATAGATCCTTTGTTACTCATCCCGGTTAACAAATGCTGTTTTATTTGCTTACTCTTTGAATTTATTTCAGTTCATTGACATGGATCATTGATATGAATTGAAGTCTAGTGGTGACTAAATAAGAAGAGTTTCTTTTATATTGGGTGCTGTGTTTTATGAAGGCTAGATTTTGAACTTGCAGCATTAGTAGGTGTATAAGCTTCTTCATAAATTAGTTTTAGCTAGTTGATTCATTATTTGCTGAATTTGAAATAGCATATGCACCTATGTTATCTGGGAATGTCGATACATTATTTGCTGATTTTGAAATGACATGTGCACTTCTGCTATATGAAAATGTCAAATTTTGCTTCATTTTTTTATCAGAGAATTGGGAATGTCACTTTGAGAGAACAACTCGAGGATGTGGAATCGTTAACTGAGGAACTTATCGACCAGACGATGAACTTGTTCCTGGAACAAGTCAAGGATGGCACTTGGGGATCTGGTGGATGGCCCCAAGTTTTTACTGACTATTCATTATCAAAACTTGGGGTAAATTGTTTCACACGGCTAATGGGAAGGATACTTTCAGAACGGCCTGAGGGTGAAAAGATTTATATCAATTGTTACTGCCCAGGTTGGGTGAAGACTGCTATGACTGGTTGGGCAGGCCATACCTCTCCTGAGGAAGGGGCGGATACTGCAGTCTGGCTWGCTCTGCTACCAGATCAGTTCATCACTGGCAAGTTTTTTGCAGAGAGACGTGAAATAAATTTCTGAAATACTGATTGATTTAAGCTTGGTTGGATTTGATTTGAGAGTTTACTTTATCTTCGCATAATAGACCACTACTTGGGCCAGTAATTGAAAAAAAAAAAAAAAAAAAGAAATCTACTTATGGGTTAGTGTGGTCTGTTTGATAATGAAATACAAGCTCCTCGATGAGGGTTGTGAGTTGTGTCAGGAGAGACAGATATCTTGTTGTTTATTCAATTGAGGAGATGTTGATGTTGAAGAATAGATACTAGAGCAGGTGGAGATGCTAATAATTGTCATATTGTAGCGTGTTTGAACTGTGCAAACTTATTTGTATCTCTAGAGTATGTTCCTTTTTATACCCGCCCTCCTGCGGACCAGATAAGCAGGACACCTCATCTTAAATGCTAAGCCTGTTTTGTGTTCTTTTCATGCATTCCTATAATTTCATTTATTGCCTTCAGTCATAGAAATTGAAAGAATTCTTTAGATGATAGACATTAGGAACTCTCGCACCTTGTCTTAAGCATGACATAGTATTTCTCTTTTTTAAAACTAATGAGAGGGTTTCTTAGAGGAAAAAAAAGGAAAAAAGTGAAAATAATGAGATATTCTTCTGCATATATTATTGATAGCAGGGTATTTCGGTTTTATTTGTTTGGATTTTTTTCTTTTTCAAATCAAATAAAAAATTTCGAGTTGAAAAATTAGAAATTAAAATTAAATTATTTAAAARTTTTAAATCGTTTATTTAATTCTTRGTTGGTTTGGTTCGATTTTATTTGATTGTGTATCAAAAAACAAATTTAAAATTATCATAAAATTTCATTCATATAACAATAGAAATATAGATACTTGGAAACAACATTTGAAACAATATATACTGAAAGACAAAAAAAAAAAAAAAAAAAACGTAAATTGAAATATAAAACCTAAAAAATCGAGATAAAAGAGTCATTGGTGCAAAAGAGTTCTATCCACAACTTATTTACAAGAGTAAGGGCCCCCCTATTAACTTGAGACTGTTGCACTAGCCCAAGAGCTTATAAGACAATGCTTAAACTACCAAAGTGTAACTCTATCTTAATTTTTATTCTTTTCATTTTCAAATCACTAAGTTTTCTTAATCATAGAATAGGCACTACCATGGTAGTAAGAAACGAAGTACTTTCAGTTAAGTTTAATTTTGGTTTAATTTGATTCGATTTAAAAAAAAAATTTCATATCGAACCAAAATATAAACTAATTTTTTGGTTTGATTTGGTTTAGTTAATTTAGATTTTTTTTGTTCACTCCTAATTAATTGATAGTGTGAAATTTTAAGGAATAGTAAGATTAATAATTTTGTAGATAGGATGTGAATCAGGTTGAGCTCAGCTTCCATCTTAGTGTAAATTTAAGCAAACATTAACCATGATCTCAGTTTCTATCAATTGTAAGTTTGGTAACAGTGTAGTACTCTCTCTCTCTCTCTCTGGGTACCGTCTTCATTTCTCCGGGTCGAAGTCCAAGCGGACACAATACAGCRACGCCAACTGCAAACCAAACTGACCCAAAGCACCAGAGTGTCATCAGTTGAGGAAGTTCCCCACCTAATTCAAATTCATCGACCTTCATTTCCCAGCAACCAAGCCACCTTATTATCAAACACTTAAAAGAGTCGTGCCGTGTACGAGCAGAAGCTTCTCTACCGAACACCCTGTTCTTGCAAAAAGATGGCAATTTTGAGAAGGGCTCTCCTCTTCACAATCCCTCGCATCCTTGATTCCTCACATCATAGCTCTGTGTTCGCCTCCTCAATCCCGTTACAAACTCCTCACAGGTTYGAAATTAACCTTATATTTGTTTTATTTCTCTTGCTAGTGGAATTATTAATCATTGCTGCTCTGTTTTTGTTRCGTTTGGTTTAGGCAAATTCTTGGTTCTTTTTCGCGTTTCTACTCGTCAAACGAGAAGCTTGATAATGATCTTTCCATCGAGGAAAGCAAAAGGCGTTTATTTAATAGGTAGCTTCCTGTTTTGTAGCGGGCTATGGTTACTCTCCCTATACATCTTTTGTCGGGTTGCCTCTATTTCTAATTACGGTATGTTTGATTTTCAGGCTGCTATATAGGAGCAAACAAAGAGGGTATCTCGAGCTGGATTTAGTTTTGGGAAAATGGGTGGAGGATCATATTCGGTCTATGGATGAAAATGGAGTTAYAGCCCTGGTTCATGTCCTTGACTTGGTATCTCAATTTCCAACTTTCTTTCTGTTTCTCCCTCTGTGTGTCGATTTCATGGGATTTTTTATGTACTTTCCTTTTCAATTTTCCTTTCATCAATGGTTATTTGGATTTATAAGTATTCATGGGTGCAGGTCACCTATTTGTATGCTAAACATAGATAAGGCAGTGGATTGCTTGTTCTCTCTTTGTCTTCTAAATTTGGAAACATTTGTTTAGTTGGTTTGGGTGCATAGTTGCATAATTGACCTTGACATATATCTCAAGGCAGGAATCAGAAATTTTGAGCAACAATAGGAAATGAAGTGTTTCAAACTGATTCACTTCTGACCTTGCTTATGTATCTGAGTTGTCTAAAGTTGGATTTGTATCTTCTCTTTTTCCCTGGGACAAGTAAAAATAAAGAAAATGATAAAGGAAGTGAGAACTGCCTCAAGGATATTCCTTCTAAGGATGACACTGTTTTGAGGCCAAGAGTGGTTACTCCATGAATTACTATTATTATTATCKTTATTATGTTGGCCAGTTTTGATCTTTTATCTGCAAGAGAAAAGTTATGTTTGTAGGGTTCTTGGAGCCTTGAACAGSAGCCTGCTTATTTTACTGTCACGTTCATGCTATTACTGGAGCTTTTGTTGTTCATTAATTTTGTATTGTGGATATTGGGGTAATACATAAGCAAGTGGATTGTGCAGGTTCGTCTTTGTAAAATTATTTGAGAGTGAGGCTTATCCATGTTAGAATTGTTAAAGTTTCGCTGTTTACAGGTTGCATCTGTGATGTGATCCATTAAATAAGGCATATGATCCTAGAAAGGAACTTAGGAACAATGGTGAAATTGACAAGATGGCTTGGATGTGGAAATGTATGAAGTAAACATGTGAGGATGTAATATAAATTTATTAAGCGTGTTACCTACTTATTTAATTTGCAGTAGCAAAGCTTTATTGCAGTGAATTTACGTCTGTCTCGTCTTCTTATTTAGTCTTTCTATCTCCCTTTATGTCTTTTAAGGCAATATTTTGACGAAATTTAGGTGTTCTCTATGCCTTGAAGATTTGTGAAGAACTAAGAGCCAAAAGAATTTTGGGGTTTGGCCTTCATTTCCTTCAGAGATGGACAATATGTCCCCCTTTATTAACTAGTGCTGCCCTTTTCGTATGGTTCAGTGTGCTACTAATCCTTGAGAAGCTTGAGCATATAAGATCAACGAAGAGCAGTTTTAAGAATAGACTTAACTATTGGTCACTCTATTGATCTCTTCCCTATACATTTTGGGCCCATGTATGTGATTCTTATTACAAAGAGAGTTATAGTTTGGCTGACAAGCCCCCATAGCTTTCTTATCTTACTTTGGGCAGCAGTCCTAAGGAGCTTCTCAAAATAATCGACTCATATTAATTAATTTTCTTGGATGCTTTTTMGGGCATAGTTATCCATTTGTTAGACTTTACTCCCCAGCCTTCTACACTAGGGTCCGTCTTTGGGAGGTCCATGAATGGAGGCATTTTTGGATAATTGTGCCATTAGATATGAATGGGTTCTTTTCTTTGACCACCTATTACAGAACTCCTCTAGCCTCCAAAACTCCAATCCTTCCCCCAGGACAGTACTGGATGCAGTCGAGGCCGCTAGGCAACAGAAATAAGGATTTGTTTGTTTGAATTTTTGGTCTATGCATTACCGTAATGAAGAGTACGGCCTATTTCACTATCTAAATGACTTTCTTACACTTGTATGTTGCCATGTCTAGCATTTCTGGATACTCAAATTCATCTAAACTTTATAGGGGTAAATTGTTCAGATACTATTTTGTGCTAGCCACTTTTCCTATACTAACTTGATTTACTTGTTTTAAATTCTGTTGGATTTCTATGGGCAGGAAAATCCAGATCTGTGGAAGTGGCTGACTGGTCAGGAGCAACCACCAGAGGCAGTCCGCATTAATCCAGTGAGTCATACAATCCATATCTAAACTTGCATTCCTCTTTTTTTGTTTTAATAACCCCATTTATCTACGGTTATAGGTATTTGCTGCTGTTCATGAGAAGGTAATGAACACTTTAAACAGGCATGCTTCTCCTGAGACGCGAGCAACTCCTGGGCAACCATGGGTCAGAGGCTGGGATGATTTCAAGAAAGGTCGAGACAGCCCCATAACAGGGAATCAGTGACAAAATTATTAACTATTGTAATCATCTTTAGCCAATACAAGATCTTCTGAGAAATAAACTTGCAAACTGAGGTTACTACATTTTGGAAGCCATGAAGTTTGCCAAAGTAGCAAGATAAGATTAGCGTAACAATCTTCAAGAAAGAAATGTCCTGTTCTACGTTATCTTTGCATGATCAATCTGGGAACCCTGTTGCCATTGATCAGCAATAAATATTAGCTAGTCTAGAGATCTCCTTGCCCTTTGAAATTCCGTCTAGCTTTGAACATTCAAATTAGGAATGCCTAGTTCACGCTCAAAGCATATAGAAATGCATGTCATCCATTTTTTATATCGATTCCGGTTATTTATTTTTTTAAAATCTAAAATAAAATCATACTTGTAAATGTAACTACATCTACTGGGAAGATTTCAATCCATACTCCATTCATCTAAATCTACACCTTACGAATAAATATCTTGTATTTAGATGAATGTCTCCTTCGTCTTGCATTTCTTTTATCCAATTAGCCATCAGTATTATACTTGTTTACTATAATTCTTAGCACACCAGAAGAGTCATTCAGAATACTACTAAAACAATGGATTTTAAAGATTGTTGTTTTCTTGTTTAAAATCTCCAACTCAAGAAAACAAAATAAAGAAGGTCTAGCGAGTGCCATAGTATAGGCTCAGAAATGATATTTTTAAGGACGACAAAGGAGAGATATATCCTAAAAGYGTAATCGYCTTAAAGGGGCTCTACTCTTGTAATATAATAAGGAAAAAAGAGAGGGAAATTTTATAAAGAGAAGAAGATAAATAGAGAGGAATCATAGATTAATTAAATTAACCCTAAGGTTTCTAAGATTTCAAGGGTAAAGAAGTCATTTADCAATAATTTTTTACAACATTCTCTCTTGAATGACTAATTTATATAACATTTGCCTCATAAAAACTTATTTGAGAAAAATTCAATAGGAAAAAACAAAAACAAATTAAGAAAAACGAGTACAATTGATATCGTCGTATTAATTGTTGTCTCGTTAAAATCTTATTAAGAAAATCTAGTGAGACAAAACCTGAATGAATGAAAAAGAGTACAGCTACCCTCCTCATATAGATGATCACTGAATGTCTTTGATCGGCGCATTCTAATCTGAGGAATCAATTTTCTCTACACTATCCTTGATCGAATCTGTTCAATATTGATATCACCACTTTTTCTTAAGCTCGTACGTGTAGAAGAACTTTGGAGGAATAAGTTRTGTTCTATCTCCTTTGATGTATCCTCTTTTAGATTGTGCAATATAAGCTCATGAATTGTAATAATTTTTTAATGATTTGAGCAGCTAACTCTAATAGTTTGCTTAACAAATATCTAAGATCAAGCGTTCCCT